>CM053790.1:344311278-344426154 GCA_028749045.1 Cupressus sempervirens | reverse complement strand
TGATACACGTACTTATATTATCATGATAAGAAAGTGGAAATATGGAATATATATATATATACAATTTCTTGTTAATTTATTATACGCAATCTAATACAAATGGTGATACATTGTTGAAAAGATAATTGGATTTTATCAATTCAAATAGTGAATGAGTTTATCTCATTAGTATGAGGTATAGATCCTATACATGATGGCCTACCCTATACATAAATAATTATTATTATGAGGTATAACACCTAGCCATGATGACCTATCTTATACATAAGTATTGATCTTGTGAGGTATAGAACCTAGGTATGATGAGCTAGGAGTGTGTGCACCAAGTAGTGTACAAAAAAAATGGACACCCAACCAAAAAAGCAAAAAATCTTAAAAAATTGTTTGGGTTAATTAAATTTCAACTGCATGCTAGGCTTGGTATTCAAACCTAGCCATAATAATGATTAAAACTTGATCAAGTATTTAAATTTATATTACATAAAAACTTGATCAGGTTTTTAAATTTATATTTCTTAAAAACTAGATTAGGTTTTAAGAAATATAAATAACTTTTGTTGCCTGCGCTTGAGGGCATTTTTATATCCTCAAACTATAGTAGCAGCTTCTATGCAACAATTAGGAGCCAAAATCTAATTAGGTTTGTAAGTAAAATAGTGCATTTTTTTTCCATTTTAGTCCATAGCACCCTACAAACATGGTATGTCTTCATTCTGCTTATTGTTTATATATTATTACATCATAGTTTGTAATGTGTTTTTGTAATTTGTAAGATTTATAATTTGTTTTCATAATTTGTAATTTAAAAAAAATAAATTTAATATTAGATGCATCAATAAATCCATGAAAATGAGGGAAAAGCAAAAGACCATCTCTAGCACAATCAAACCCTCCACCTGTAGTGACACAACCACAAAAACCCTCCACTCATTAATAATGTTCAACAACCACTACTACCTATAAGACCTCAGTGCATACCATTACATCATTTAAATACTGTACAAGAGGACCTCATAAATAACCTTACACAAAATAGTGCTCACATTACCCAAAATGGTTAATAGGCTATGATCATCTAGACTTCTCACCACTCAACCCTAGTGAATACACTGAACAAATGGCCCAAAATGCTAACAAGGTGTGTAGTGAGGTTATGAAATGGGGTTCATGGAGGGATAGGTGTCATGCATTTTATGCCAATGGATTATCCTATCAAAAATTGAAAGATAAGGACATAAAGAAAGATTCTATATGTGGTCTTTTCACTAATCATTTATATCTAGCAGCTCTCTATTACACACATCCAAAAAAATTACTTTGACATCCGTCAGTTCCAAGGTAGAGGGAGAGGCTCTGCACAAGATAGACTTGGGATTTTAGGGTGGTACAACAAGATGAGAGGAGACATACAACACAAAAAACTATGCCTCATGTTGTACTCCAAACAATTATAAAGGATTCTAACTCTTCATGCAACTACATCATTTAAAAATTTCATCAATGAGCATGGGTCATAGTTATGTGGTATTCCTTCAGCTATGACACCTTGAGCATCACCACATGCACCTTTAAGCTCATTATAGCCACTATCAGCTCCATCATCATCACCTATGGCACCTCAACCATCATTAAATGTGCCTTTAGGGTCATCATAGCCTATGACAACTCCATCATCATCACCTGCACCACCAGTGTCATCCCCACTTGTGCCACCTACATCATCATTACATGCATCATTACACTCTTTTGGGACCAATCAACATTTTCTTTTTAGTTATGAGTACATGTGTGATGCGATGGATAGTGAGGTGACATAGGATGGAGTGTCATCTCATCCATGTGTACATTATGGGAAAACTTGTTATGCATACGGAGGTGGGTATTTCACACTCACAAATGATTTGATGACAATGGTCTTCAGTGGATAAGAGACACGTGTTTGTTTGTTTGACTTTTGACATGATGTTATTTAATCACTTAAATATCATAAAAGTAAATTTTTATTTTATTTTATAGAGAACTCTAGATTGATATGTGAACAATATGTAATGCAGGGTGCAACAAGTAGTATGAAAACACCCCAAAGTACTCATTTTGTTAGAGGTATGAGGCTAGGAGAAAGAACACTTGAGGTATTAATTTTTTTTTTCTTAAAAGTACAATAATACATTGGATTCAAAATATTATTTCTTAAATGGTATGACCCTAACAACACAAAGTACACTAAATGTTGTTTCTTAATTATTTTACAATGAACACCTAGTCTCTAAGAAGTTTTATAAGGAATCCAATAGAATATCCATGTCCAAGTTAAGTTGATGAGTCATGTCATCTAATTACATCATGTGAAGTCACTAGTACATTGAAACCTTTCCATCTCCCACACCCATCATTCCTCTTCCATGTGCCATAACTATCATCCCTCTTTCGACCAACCGACTTATAGATCCTCCTCCATTTCCTATTATTATTTGAACCCCTCTTATAAATCCTCTTCCATCTCCTACCATCATTGAATCCCTCCCATTCATAAAATCCATCCAATTCCTAGCCACATATCTTGCTCCTAGCATTACCCAAACCCCATCTAATGAACCACATGATTTTTGACATGATATTATTTAATCACCTAAATATCGTAAAAGTAATTTTTTTTTAATAGAGCACTCTAGATTGATATGTGAACAATATGCAATGTAGGGTGCAGCACGTGGTATGAGAACATCGTAGAGTATTTTTTTTGCTAGAGGTGTGAGGCTAGGAGAAAGAACACCTGAGGTTTTGAAAAATTTAAATATTCTTAAAAGTACAATAATACATTGGCTTTGAAATACTATTTCTTAATTGGTATGACACTAATAACACAAAATTCCCTAAATGTTGTTTCTTAATTATTTTACAATGAATGCCTAGTCTCTAAGAAGTTTTACAAGGAAGCTAATAGAATATCCATGTCCAAGTTAAGTTGTTGAGTCATGTCATCTAATAACATCATGTAAAGTTTCTAGCATGCTGAAACCTTTTTAGCTCCTACACCCATCATTCCTCTTCCATGTCCCATAACTATAATCCTTCGTTCATACAACCCACTTATAGATCCTCCTCCATTTCCTAACATTATTTAAACCCCTCTTATAAATCATCTTCCATATCCTACCATCATTAAAACCAACCCATTCATCAAATCCATCCAATTCCCGTCCACATCTCTTTCTCCTAGCATTAACCAAACCCCATCTAATGAACCTCATGAGTTCATCCTTCATATACCCATCCCCATCGAAGAACCTATCGACATCTTATCAAATAGGGTGTCTTGTAGGAGTATGGAGATCATGAAGTGACACTTATGTTTCTTGACAAGGTGCCAAAAGTTCATTTGTATCTCTCTTTTCCTTCCTAATCTCTTTGTTTTCAATTTAGGCCTTGTAGCCTTTTTGAGCCTCAAATTTTCCTATCTTTCAATTATCCTTCCAATCTTATTTTTCAAGTCTTTGTTTCTTCTTCCCCTCCTATGATCTTCTTGCTATTATTGTGCCTTCTTTCCATTTATAACATTATCTCACATTTACAATAATACTCTTTACTATTTTATAGGGCTTGTCAAGGGCTGAAATTTCACAAGTTGTTGATGACACTTTCTACCATTAACTTTGGCCTTGATAGCTATGCGGTATCACAACCTGCACACCTATCAAGTTTACAATTTGAGGTTAACTCATGATGTGTCTTATTGATTCATCTTATGTTATATTTTTTTCTTCTTTAGGCTACTCCACATAACTCAAGGTGTGGAGGAAAGGGAAGAAAATCATCAAGAACACCCAAACAGAAAAAAAAAAAGGTATTAAATAAAAGTCAATCTTATATTTTGAAATGTATTATGAATGAACATATATACATGTAGTCAATATTGACGAATAAGTGCTGACTTGTTTGTCCAATATATGTAGAAATAATTGAATTTTTTAGAGTTGATGAATGCATCCGAGACTGTCGATGTTGAGGCAATGGAAGAGGTAAATTTTCATATTTTCCTTCTCATAAATTTTAGGTTATAGTATGCATTTTTTCTATATACATATTAAACAATTACATTTTCAAATGAGTACATGCTTTTTTTTTAGTTTTATAGTAATTATCATCAATTTTGGCTTATTAACATGTTTTATTTATCTTTTATCTATTACAACACTCTTTGAGACTTTATGCAAATCCTTTCCCATTTCATTTTGTTAGGAGTCTTGAGTGTCAAAGATGGGGTCAAACACAAAAGAGGCTATAGGTATGCATGTAGATTCATAGTTGAAGCCCTCTTCTGATCTCAATTTGGATTGCTTGTGTCTGTGATAGAAATTCCTAATGCCTACTCTAAAATTCTAATATTTTATCACTTATCATACAAGTTGTGCCTCATACAAGCACTAATTCTTTAGTGGTTGTTCCTCTTGCTAGCATGGGAGATCTAACTTAGGCTGCAATATGTTTTTTTTTTTTTTTACTCTACTTGGAATCCCTAATCCCACTCTATAATTCTAACATTTTATCACTTACTAGATAAGTTGTGCCTCATTCTAGCATAGGAGATCCACCTCAATTTGTAGTATGTATTTTTTTTCTTCTATTTGGAATCCTTAATGCCACTCTATAATCTAACATTTTATCACTTACCATATAGTTTTTGCCTCATACCAGCACTAATTTATTAGTGGTTGTGCCTCCCATGAGCACTAATTCATTAGTAGTTATGTCTCCAATCATTACTCCACCTCATCATTTTGTTAGGAGTCCCAACCATCAATGAAGGAGCCCATTACCATTATCATTTAGTCCAACTATTGGAAAAAGGGATGAGGTAATTAAAAACTCACATATCCACAATTTAGAACCCAATTTCTAGTTATTTTCATATTACTTATAGATAAGATATTTGATATAGTATTTTAATTTTTCTTTTGCAGACACCTAGCGAGCCACATACCACATCAAAGAGGCTCAATTTTTATGATGCATCATAGTCATAGATATTGATAGTGATATACATATGTATATGTGGTCATTACATGACATTGACATATATTCAACTTTTTTAATGTATATATTTGAGATTTGTATTATGCACATTCACCATTTCTATTGTACACACTCGACATTTGTATACATTTGACTTTTGTATTGTATCAATGAGACATAACATATTTTTATAACTATATGATTGATATGGCATAATATATTGTTCATTTTGATATACATTAAACTTGAATTTCCATCCAAATTGTTCAGTGTGTGCATGCAAACTTGTATTTCATCTTATTTTCTTGCAATTAATCAAACACGTGAACATTCATTGTTTTATGCAAAAAATTAAACATGTTTATCAAATTCATTATAATATGTAATCAAAATCATATGTCACTTATTTTGATGTAATAAGACATTAACAATAAAAATATGTCTTGATTTTTGTATTTGTATCAAAGATCACAAACTAGTAGTGCTTAGAGACCCTTAGGGACACTTCCATTCAATGTTGTCAATATTGTCAGAGGGAAACTATGGCTGAAATGAGGTCGGACCTAGCCTAAACCTAACCAACTAGAGCTAAATAAGTAGATGATTTGATCCTAGGAACAATGGTTTGAAATAGACACAACCTTTCTCATTTGAAATGAGCAACACTGCAACTTTTGGCATTAGGTGAGAAAGGGATGCCAAATCAAAACAAAGTTGAACCTAAAAAAATTGAGATAGGTTGTTGTAGGCCTAGACAATGTGATCATGTAACACCTAACATTTTGTCAATACCTTGCATGAGCTTAGATAAATGTTTGTTCAAAGATCATAAGCTAATGGCATGTAGAGCCCTTAGGGATGCTTTCATTTAGTGTGGTTGCCAACTTCAAAGGGATATTGTGGCTGAAACAAGGTTGATCCTAGCCTAAACCTAGCCAACTAGAGCTAATAGAGAAAATGATTTGATTCTAGGACCAATAGTTTAAAATATACACAACCTTGTTCGTTTGAACTGAGGAATACTACAACTTTTGACATTAGCTGAGAAAGGGGTGTGAAATATAAACAAAGTCAAATCCCTAAAAAATGAAATAGATTTTTTGTAGGCCTAGTCAAAATGATCCTATAACACTTGATAGTTTGTCAATACTTCACACAAGCTCAAAGAAATTCTTGTTCAAAGATTAAAGCCTAATGGTTCTTAGAGACCCTTAGGGGCACTTCCATTCATTGTGATTGATAGTGTCTGAGGGATGTTATTGTTGAAACAAGGTTGGTCCTAGCTTAAACTTGGCTAACTGAAGCTAAAAAAGTAGACAATTTGATCCTAGAACTAATGGTTTGAAATATACACAACCTTGCAAATTTGAATTGAGAAACACTACAACTTTTTGCATTAGGTGAGAAAGGGATGCCAAATCCAAACAAAGTCAAATATTTAAAAAATGAGATAGGTTATTGTAGGCCTAAACAACATGATCATGTAACACCTAACAACTCATTAGTACCTTGCATGAGCTTAGAGAAATTCCCACTTAAAGATCACAACTTGATGGTGCTTAGAGACCCTTCGGGATGCTTCCATTCAATGTGGTCGATAGCACCTTAGGGACATTATAGCTGAAACAAGGTTGGTCCTATCCTAAACCTAGCCAACTAGAGCTAACAAAGTGGACAATTCGATCCTACGACCAATAGTTTAAAATATACACAACCTTGCTCATTTGAATTGAGAAAACTATAACTTTTAGCATTAGGAGAGAAAGGGATGCCAAATCCAAAAAAACTCAAATCTCTAAAAAATAAGATAGGTTGTTGTAGGCCTATACAATAGTATCCTATATCACTTGATATTTTTTCAATGCCTCGTATGAGCTTAGAGAAATTCTCGCTCAAAGATAGTAGCTTGATGGTGCTTAGAGACCCTTAGGGATACTTTTGTTTAGTGTGGTGAATAGATTTTTAGTGAAGTTGTGGATGAAATGAGGTTGGTCCTAGCCTAAACTCAGCCAACTAAATGTAACAGAGTAGACAATTTGATCCTAGGACCAACGATTTGAAATATACATAACCTGACTCATTTGAACTGAGCAACACTAAAACTTTTGACATTAGGAGAGAAAGGGATGCAAAATCCAAACCAAGTTAAATCTCTAAAAAATGATATAGTTTTTTGTGGGCATAGACAACATAGTCATGTAGCACCTAAAATTTTGTCAATACCTTGCATGAGCTCAAAGAAATGTTGCTCAAAGATCATAGCTCAATGGTGCTTAGAGACCCTTAGGGATACTTTCATTTAGTGTGATCAATAGTTTTTGAGGGACATTGTGGCTAAAAAAGGTTGGTTCTGGCCTAAAACCATCCAACTAAAGCTAATGAAGCATAAAATTTGATCCTAGGACCAACAGTTTGAAATATATACAACCTTTCTCATTTGAACTAAGCAACTCTTCAACTTTTGTCATTAGGAGAGAAAGGGATGTGGCATAGAGCTCTACCTTGACTAGGAAACTATAATGTAGTGTGGACTTAAGTCTTATTCAATAGCCCAAAATGGCTTTCAAATAGGGCTCTACACCTTTGTATAGACTTGCAAACAAAACATGAACTAGGCACTCCAAAGAGTACAGCTAGATCTCTTAGCAAAATACTACCAAATACTTAGGATTTTATTGAAATGGGATCCCATTAATTATAAGGGGAATGGAAAGGTTCCTAAACATCTAATGATTACAACATTATGGATTAAGACAACCTATCCTATGCCCAAGAGTCCAAAGAACAATTCTGTGTTTTAGGCCTAGTAGCCCGATTAGCCCTACAAATTAGGAAATTAGGACTTACTATGAAACTTCTCCAAAGGACCTAGTTAAAAAAAGTGGATATTCTGACACCCTTTTTGAATTTGTTTCATAATCTAAAGCTTCAAACTCCCAAATAGTAAGATGATCACCAAACCCTAAATACAACAAGTAGTTCTATTAGTCCTAATTGATTAGGTTTGTGAAGGAAGTCCACACCAATCTATTTTCTAGTATTAACCACCACTTATGATACTTGGAGGGATCTATAAAAGATCACAATCCATCATCAAACATGTTTTTATCTATATCTAGAGTGTCTCTAACACGTCAATATTTGTGTTCCTAAACCAAACACATAGAGATGTTTGGCCTAGGGCTGAGTTGAGAAAATAGGAAACTCAATTCCCATCTTCCATCCTATAATACAACAACCTAACTTGAATTTTCTTGAGTGGCATGGAATTTCCATGGTTGAAACATAAGTTAGGGCATTTTTGCAAAAAAATTGGCAATGGAACGTGGGTTTTAGTGAACTCAAGAGAGATGTTTATATTTCTTTTGACTCAAACCTTTTCAACACTTCAAACCAATTGCATTCTCTTCCTAGAAAATCATAGATTTTGAGCTATTCATTCATTTATTTCTTCTAATCCATACAAGTCTATACACACATGTACAATAAGCTATTTACAAGGACAATAGGGAATTTTATTGATTTCAATTACAAAATTACATTCTATTCCATTCTATGTCTTCCACGTACCTAAATGGGATTTATGAAGACCTTTCCCAACTAATCCAAATGATTTTCAAAGGTTGTGACTATTGGGGAGTGATTAAATAAAAGTTGTTAAAAGTAGTCACAAACTATCAAGCCTTTATCGAGAAGTCAATGATAACAAAGCTCACCTGGGCATCAAAGATAATTTCCCATATGTGCCAAGTGTTCAATGATAACTAAGTTTGTAGACAATATTGACTGAATTGGGTCAGTTAATGAAACAACACTAGCATGAACTTTGTACTAACTAAGTTGGGTTGGCTAACAAAAGAACTCCTGTTCTAACTAAGTACACATGTTTAGAAGCCTAAGAATACAACTACCCTATCCTAGGGCTAAGATGTTCCTAATGAATAGGGTAGAAAACCCATGGTTTATAAAACACCAATGGTGACTAGGCCTTACAAGTAGGCTTATTTGCAATGAAAAACTACTTCTAGAACTTATCAAAGACTCTTAGGCAGGAATGCCCTTGAGTGAAACTCATGAAGAGCTTGTTCTAGTGGATGCCTTGGAGAGTGGAGCTATAGGTGCTCCTACACCAGGATGCAAAATCCAAAAAAAATTGAATCTTTTGAAATTGATATAAGTTGTTTTAGGCCTAGACAATGTGATCCTATAGAACCTGACAATTTGTTGATACCTCACACAATCCCAAATAAATGTCTGCTCAAAGATTGTAGCCTGATGGATCCTAAAGACTTCCATTCAATGTGGTTGATAGCATCCACAGGATATTGTGGCTTAAACAAGGTTGGTCCAAGTCTAATCTTGACCAACCAAAGCTAATAGAGCAAATGATTTGATCCTAGGACCAAAGGTTTGAAATATACACAACCTTTCTCATTTGAACTAAGCAACACTATAACATTTGGCATTAGGTGAGAAAGGTAAGCCAAATCTTTAAAAAATAAAATCTCTTAAAACTAATATAGGTTTTTTTAGGCCTAGACAACATATTCCTATAGACCTAATATTTTTTCAATACCTCGCACAAGCTCAGAGAAATGCTCGCTCAAAGATCATAGCCTGATGGTTCTTAGAGACCCTTAGGGATGCTTCTATTCAATGTGTTTGATAGTATCCAAGGGAAATCATGGCTGAAACAGCATTAGTCCTAGCCTAAACCTAGCTAATGAGAGCTAATAGAGTAGATGATTTGATCAACGGTATAAAATATATGCAAACTTGCTCATTCGAACTGAGCAATAGTAAAAAATTTGGTATAAGGAAAAAAAGGGATGCCAAATCTAAACAAAGTTAAATATCTTAAAACTTATATAGGTTGTTGTAGGCCTAGACAATGTGATCCTATAGTACTTTACAGTTTATCAATACCTTGCATGAGTTCAGACATATGTGAGAAAGAAGGATTAAGGGGTGTACACCATGAGAAAGCATTGTTAGAGGGTATACAATTGACACAAGGGTATACTATCAAGTGACATGCCTTAACAAGGGGTAATTTTTTGATTTTATGTTGGTTATATATGTTAAATTGACAATGTACATTGAAAGAATTTGTTTTGAAAGTGATTGGAGAGTTAATTTGTGAAAGGCCCTAGTTTTTAGGAGCAAGTGGTGAGGATTTAATGGTTGGGACTATAAAAAAGGCCAAGGGGACTTTAAACCTACTGAATCTATGGTTTTGATACCTAAGGAGGTATTGTACAAAGTTGGGGACTCAAGGGCTAAGGATAAAGAGAAGTTTCCTTGTAAAAGTGGCCTATTTTAAGCCTAAAAGGGGTACCATAGTGTGATAGCAAGTACATAGTTCGAAAAAACCCCATACAAGATTTTCATATGTTGTAGAGAGGCCAAATGGTTATCCAAATCTATAATTTATTTTCTTGATGTTATGGTAAATTCTAGAGAAAAATGCAAGAGGACAACCATATAGGTGTCATTAGGCATATTAGGTAAACTTTTTATTTCCCTTATAAATCCATATAAGTTGAAGATAATTGAATGTTTTTTAAGGAGACGTTATCATAAAACCCTTGAAAAAGAGTTCAAGATCCAAATTTATAACCATAACAATAAATTCAATACACAAATTTATAACAATAATGTACAATATTTATTTCTCTTATCTTAGTTATATACAAAATTTGGCATATAAATATGCACATGTGACATCTCTTATCATATTTTAATACAAAATATGACATATAAATATGCACATGTTACATGTCTTCTCTTTTTTATATAGAAAATTTGGCATCTACATATGCACATTAGTGCGAAGTTGCAAGATTTTGCATAACATATATACAAAAATTTCAAAATTATTCTACCATAAGTAGAATGATTCAGCTATATAGCACACAATCAATCAATGGAATATTTTGTATCAACTCTAACCCTTATTGTATCAAGTATTGCCTCATGATTAGATTTACATACTTTCCACTAATTTTTGTTAAGAGGCCTACCATGATATAGTCTCAACTGAATATTTGTTGCAACAATAAGGTTAGAGTAATGAAGAATATGGCTACATGTCTCATAATGCTCAAATAACCACGTGTTAGAATTCTTGATAGGATAACTGTATTTAATTGTAAAGATAATTTATAGTCAAATTTGATACATTAAACATGAGAAATTGACTTATAGATATCTTCATGGTAGGGGACAAAAATATACTACTTTCTAAGTCATCTGCATATCACAATGATGGATCAAATTGGGTACTCAATATCCTCACCATCAATGAATGTAGCCATCAGTTTCTTTTTGGTCTCAATACACCAACATAGAAAATAATATGTTCCTTCATCATCATTCTCATATACAATAACTACATATACATGACCTGCATTATATAGAAGGAAAGTTAATGTCAAAATGGAAAGTAATATATTTTAACCAAGTATTAAATTGATAACTTAGTACCTGGTTCAACTAGGCCAAGTACATGCTCAAAATCTATTGACACTTCAATATGGTTGAGCTATAGTGTTTTAGGAAGTTGATATGGATCAATTGGATGCAAAGGTCTACAAGACCATTGTTCAACCCACCATTTTGATTCACATTTATCCCATACATGATGCATACAAGAAGAGAAAAAGCATGCAAGCTTTCTAGTATGAATAGTTAGTGATGCTGCATTTGAACTTCAAAATGAATGCATCTCACTTGATCATGTAAGTGTACAAAAATCTTGTAAATTTTCAATGTTAGGTTCATGTATCAACCAAAAAAGTCTAGAAATGATAGACTTGGATGTATTACCTGGTCTCATCATAGAATTGCACCATTAGACAATTGTTTCAACATTTTTTAATATTATACCACCTTTTTACTTTAATTCCTCTCTACTAAGGGCTCTTTTCACACATGATCTAGCACTATCATGCTCTCCATTTCCATATCCCACCTCAATGAAATTCCAAAAAAGTTGCACTCCACTTGTCACATGCATCCTACTCAACTAATACAACATCCTTGCATTCTTGAACTGTTCAATGGAATTGTCTAACCATATAATGTGTTGATTGTATCTTACATCTCTTTCCCTCAAATTGTCATAGAAAACTCTAAAACATCGTTTCACAAACTCTAATGAATGAGGTCTATCATCATTGATATACAAGTGATACTCTTTTAATACCTTTTTGTCCTCCTTTGTGCTATCATGTTCATGAATAAATGTTATGTGTACAAACATTTGCACTTGTATATATTTTTGATACATTGGTTGAACTTCATTTTGAGGTTTTAGTGTATAGTTATGAGTGAAATCAATAACTGACACAATCATAACCAAGGAAAAAGTGTCCTTATATAACTTGAATTTCTCATCTAACCATCTAGCTCTATGTGTATGACCTATGTACTCATAAACTATTTTCTCTTGAAATAATTTCATAAAATCATCTACACATACATCACTTTTTACTAATTCACACCTCTTTAATTCTTTTCCATCTTTAACATCATACATAATTGACTTTTACTTTCCAAGATAAACTAGTACCTTACCAATTTCATGTGTACTATCTAGATGTAGGCATCTATGTAACTTTTACAAACTACCCAATTGAGGGTGAAAGCCTTTCAAACACATGGCCTTATAATAAAGGAACCCATTATCTCATTTACCTAGTATACTTGCAAAAAATTATCTTGATGACTTAGGAGGTAATTGTAAACCACGTTCCTATAATATGTTGTTAGTATGAAAAGTACAACATATATAATGATAAATATCATAATGCATAGAAAACTCAACACGTAGTGCGTGTATGATTTACCTTAACATAGAATGGTTTTGTCATCTCAAAAAACCTTTGGTTGATTTTAATTTGAGGAAATCATTGAAGAAATATTTCATAAAATTGTGTTTGAGTCATATCCAAAAAATGTTTTGGATGTGTCTCATGGTTTTTTTTTCCAATTCATCTTTTGACAACATCTTTTTGGTTTGGTGAAACCCTTGTGTTGTTATGCCAAAAATTTTCAATTAATGTTCTTAGTGCATAAACAATAACTTTATCCTTACGTGGGAGTCTACCTTGGAATGACCAAAAAGAAGTCTCATTAGAATTCTCAATTTTCTCTCACCCCACTAAGGCTTTGACTAACGTTGTTCTACTTATCCTTAATGATTTACTTGTTTTGCTTATCATACAAGATTTTTCCATTTCCTTTCCCATTATGATTGATGTGAGGACCCATCAATTTGTATTAGCATCTTTACTATGTTCTTTTGAACCAATGGATTGATATGCATCAAAGAGATTTCTAAAAGTCCTTATTTCACTACTATTTTCAAATGTTCTTAACCCAAAAGTTCTCATTGTCTCTCTACATTTCAGATTTTTAACCATTTCAACAACAAGTTGACATTTTCCACTTTTATTTAATTTTTAAAAATATTTATTCCAAATCATTTGAGAAATTATCCTACAACTTCATTCTGACATTTTATCATGCATTGGCTTCAAAATATTTTCATCAATGTCAACTAGAAACTTTGGTTTTCTATGAATTATTCTAGGAGATGTTGATGTATGTGCTATAATACCCCTAAATTGACACATTGGTATTTTGAACTAATTTTGGTGCATCAATATTACAACATATATTTCTTGATCAATTAAGTCCTATTGTATTAGGCATTTCTAGTTCTGGTCATCTTTGCTTGATCTAATTGTCGAATGCAAAAAATCCCTAATCTATGTTAATCACATACTTTATTTAATTCCTAAATATTGATTGAAATTGGCTAAATTAACCTCCTAATTGAATTAATTTAATTATAAGTCTTAAGCATTTTAATTAAATTAAATCCACCCTCTTTAGCTAATACACATAAAAAAGGAATTAAATACATTGATTTAATTAAATATACATATCATAAGTGTTGAAAAAAATTATTTAATTAATTGTAATATTAAATTATGATGTCATGTTTGAATGGATCAATATTCTTTCCTAATTCATCTCATGTGAAAAGAGAATGAAATATAGTGATTTAATCAAATATGCTCGTCATAATTATTGAAACTGACTATTGAATTAATTAGAATAATAATTATGAGGTCATATTTGAATGGATCAATGTTATCCCCTATTTCATCTCATTAAATTCCATCAAAAATGGAGGACTCAATCTTACATTCAATCTAAACCATACAATCAATTTGATCTTGAGCATTGATTGGATCCAAGATTCTATACATGACATCCTTGACCTCTCAATTGGAGAGGATGCAACTGAAGAGTATCGGATCGTTATTGGATTGATCACTCAAGCATTATTTGAATATCATCTAGATTAATTCATATATTTGCATACAAAAATATCAAAAGCATATATTAATATTGCATTTGCATTCATTCAAATCCTTCATACTAGTTTGGTCTAGTTACTAAACTCTCAATTCTGAGAGTATATAGTAAAACCCCATCTAGTTAGAATGAGATTGATTGCCTTGTGTAGACATACTAGATGAATAATATCATGTTCATTATGGATATTACTAACAAGAAATGATCATGTTGAAGTGTGTGGTTGAACTAGAGGCCCATATTTAACACCCACATTTTTGCTATCCACTGTGGGGTAGATTTATCTTACTTTTTGACATTCTAGATTATGGTCCTACAAAATAGTGAATTTTTGCATGAAAAGAAACTTTTTTGAATGAGAAATCTTAAAGTTCATGCATTTCCTTGTACTTCCTCACATGAGATTGTATATTCTCATGCAATGACAGTGTTCTCTCATGTGACACAAAGGATTCCTAGCATGGCATGGTGCATAGTCTCACACAAGACTTGACAATAGAGTGTTATAAATTTGCATTTTTTTAGTCTTTCATTCATTATTTTTGGTCTAACCTCTATTTCTAAAGCACTTTTTTTATGATTTCTAATTTCTTAAATAGCTTAACAATGGTTTGTAGGATGATTGTCAAAGATACCTTGAAATCAACATGCAAAGTGTACTAATGGTTTGATTGTAGGACACTCATCAAAGATCCACTTGTTAAAGAAAAAAATTAAAATTACTCAAAAAATGTGTCTATTTCATGTTTTTCAATACATGTAGTTTAATAAGGCTTGTAAACTTCATAGGGCTCTAGATAAAGGAATAGGGGAGTATTCTCTTTGCTACTTTGAAGTGATGCCCAATATTAAGTCAGAAACCTAGATGTCTTTGGAAGATAGTACTCGAGGGAGGAAAGAAAGTGGTTCTCCCAAGAAAACATTTTAATGAAGGGATGATGCTCTATTCCTTTTAGGAAAATCAAAATCTTGGAAAAAGACAAGTTGGGATTGATAAGCTAGCTCGGTGATGAATATGTTATGTTCATTTGGGTAAGGTGATGAGGTAGAGGAGTATACTCTTTTCCCTTTGGGAAAATTAGAAACTTGGACCCTTAAATCTAAACTAAGTTTGAGTCAACCTTTAGAGGGTCTGCTAGAGTGATCCAACCTTTGAGAATGACCCAAGTGAGCACACACCTAACGTCGATGATTCTACCTCACTATAATTAAGAAGCTTTGTAGACTCAAAAAATCTAAATCATAATATTGTTGGGTTTATTATGATGTGATGGTGCTATGGATATTTATGCTATTCATTTCAGTTGTTATGAAAAATGGATGATTTAAATAAAATTAATTAGATGCTTTAATTATGTTATTTCACATAATTATCACATCGGCTATTATTATTGTGCATCTATACTCGTTTATTGTGCAGGACTTATATCCCTTGCAGTGGCACATGGAGTTATTAATCAAACCTTTCATGTTGAGCCAATATCATAGGTGTATGCACGATGTATCTTTATTGATATCTTAATCCTTTAATAATTGGTAAATTCATATTCATAATGCATTATGTGATTAGACCCATGAGTATGTGCATTTAGGAATCCATAGTGGTCATGGAAGTTATCTAATTATTGTCATTTAATGTCTTAAGGAAGTTTTATATTGATTTAACTTATTTTAATAACCGATACTTTTTTTGTAGTTGAATTTCATTTAATTGGAATTGCTCAATTTTGGTCTAGGTTTAGAAGGGATTAAATTAAGTGAGCTAGTAATTTTCCTATTTTAATTTCTCACTTTTAAAGTGAATATATGTCCCAAAAATAGAGTTCTTTCTCACTTCTCACCTTTTGAATTAGAAAGTTTGAGAGAAAAATCCAAATACTCGTAGGAGGAATTATTGTTTGATTTTTTATAGGAGCTATGGGCATGGGATCATCGTGAGGTGGGTCTCGTTGGATCTGGCTCAGGGACATCTTAGTTTGTCTTGATTTTGGGTGACCTCCATAGAGTGATTATTTTATCATGTGTGTTCCTATTTTGTCCCTTTGGCTATTAGGTAGGGATCTCCCATTTTTATTTTTTGGCTCTATTTTAGAGTCTATATTGGATAGCAGTTTGCTTGGAGGCAGAGAACTAGTGGTCCCCTCCATTCCTATATGTTGGCTCTACCTGGTTGGTCAAGTACAAGCATTTGATTACTATTTAACTTGGGGTTTTGGGATTTCGAACAGTTATGCTGGCTCTTTTTGCATATAGACTCTAAACTCAAATTTTATTTAATATTTGGGGTTTATATACCCAATTGTAAAAAGGGTTTTAATTTTTTTTATTTTCATCAACGTTGGATTTTGGGCATTTTTGACTTCATCTTGATTTGCACACTACCCAATTTTCTTGGGTGTTTCTTGGCACTGATGTTGGTCATGGATTTGGATTATCTATGAGGATTCCAATCTAGCCATATTTTTATTCTTCTTGCATTGGGATTCATGCTAAATCTGCACTCTCAACTATGTATTCAGTTGAGTGATTTTGTACTTGATGTTATTGTTTTAGATCGAACCCTTGTTATTTCATGGACACTAGGATTTGTGTAGAATATGTACTCCTAGATTTAGGTTGGTTGAGTGAGTTCATGATGTTTGGTATTTTTTTGCATACCATACTCCCATATTTAGGCTAGTGGAGCGATTCATTCTATTTGGTTTTGTTGCATCATTGGGATTCGTGTAGAATATGTAATCCTAGATATAGGTTGGTTGAGTGATCTTGTTATACTTGATATTTTGATTATTTCTCATCCAACCCTTGTTGTTTATGATCATTGTGTAGTTGGTGTCCCCTTACATGAGCATTTGAGCATGTACTTGGGTTCTTGTGAGACCCAAACTCCTGGTTGCTTTTGTTTGAGTTATGTTCATTGGGGTTGGGTTGGGAAATTGCATTGCCTATAGTCACTCATCATGTGATGAGCATGGGTATGTAGGGTAGACCAGTAGAGGGGCTTCTCTTATAACCCTTGGTTGTATTCCTAAAAATATATACATGAAGAAGTTTCTAATAAGTGATAACTAAATGAATTCATGGGTAATTAACTAAAATAAGAAAATATTATGTTCTAATGTAGTTTATCCAAAGGTATGTGCTCATCAATTTATCCAAGGGCCTAATATCTACATGATTCATCTAGGGACATAACACTATGGCCTCCTAATGGAGTGATTCCATTGTATGTTTAGCTTGGGCTCCATGATGCCAAGTGATCTACTCTCCACCAGAGTCCCTACATAGTAGATCCATAGAGTGTTTGACCAGGACCTATTATATTGCATTGTCTCATGATCTTGGTTTTAGTCCTCTGTACTTCTTGGCATGACTATTAGCCATGGATGGATGATTGTGTTATGTGTTTTTGGTGAGATCATTATCTCCATCAACATAGTGGGAGTGGGCCTATGGGTCACCACATGGTTGGGAGGCATAGCTACCTATATCAAGAATTGTCTGAAAATAGTGAGCTATTCTGAGCTCCCTTGTCAAAAATTGATCCAAATCTAGTCTTTGTACAAGAAAATTAAGTGATTCCTCTCTGTAGTAGTCTAAAACTCAGACAACTTTCTTAGTTGATCACTTTCAATCCACACATGAACTATTATTTTTACTTTGTTGTCCTATTTTCTCTCTTGTGTTTGTCATACCTTGTGTCACAATAGTCAAAACTCTTAGTTTTTCTAGCAATTTCTCTGACTAATTGTACCTGGGTATACACATACTTCTTGATTACTTACTTGGAGACAACATTCTATGTGTCATCCTTGTTCAAACTATGTCATAAGTCATTGTCTATGACTATTGCAACTAGGAGTAGAAATGTGTTTCCTCCCTATAGACCCAAAACAGAACATGATAGAGGTCATTCCTAGTTATACATATAGCCTAAGTATAGTGAAGGGTCCTCATTATCTCTTTCACCTATTGGTCTACCTAGTGCTCAAAGAGTATTTTCCATAAACTTGCAACAAGTTAGGAATCCATTATTTCAATAACATCTTGACATTGACAAGACACCTACATCTTTAAATAGAATAACTAAACTTCTATTCAAAACACCTATACAACCTAAATAGATTGAAAACTTCTACACCCCTAGAATGGTAGATCAAGATCAAGAAATGGGTGAAAATAGTAGGAGATCAAGCAAAGAGTAATTCCAAAGAATCAAAAGGGTCAAGGATCCTTACACCTACAAAAATCATTATGGGGATATTGAAGAGATACCCCCATAATACATAGGGAAATTTCACAAAGATAAAAACTTCTAAAAAATTATGGAAATATTTCTCAATGAAGAAAAAGAGAAATACTTTCTCAAACTCACTCAAGAAGGAGCAAAGTTACCCCAAAACTACAATGTGAAACAATTTTCATACAAGAAGCAGAATCTGAAACCTCAAAGTTACAAAAACAACTCGACAACATGCAAGAGATATTGGCCCAATTGTAGAAAGACAAAGATAAATCGGCTAAATAATACACATTAGGCACTATCTATCTATTTCCTTTTGACAAGGATTTGTACATGCCTCCTTTTCCTAGAGGAGTTGAACTACCCAAATATGGAAAGTACTTGGGAACATCTAATCCCCAAGATCACTTGAGGAAGTTTAGTACTTTGTCCATTGACTTCATGCATAATGAGACATACCTTATGCATTTGTTCCTATGAAGTCTGGGTGGTCAATCCATGGAGTGGTTTTCACGGTTACCTACTTGAATTAAAACATTTGATGAGATCACCAATATGTTTATACAATAGTACCCACAAAACATCCAACATCCAATAAACATAAGAAATATTTGCAACCTTAAACAAAGAGTTGGAGAACCTTTCCTGACATTTCTCCAAAGATGGAGACAATTGCACACCAAATACTAATGTAGGATCCCCAAAACTAAAAAACTTGATATCTTTATGAATAATCTTTTACTTTATTTTGGGTATAAAATACAACTTCAAGGTCCACATAACTTTGAAGACATGATTACACAATGTATCTAAATAGAGGATTTCATGGTAAAGAAATGTGAATTAACCCTTCAAAATGACATCAAACAAGGGTATACCTCTAGCAAAGATAAGTCCAAGTATGTTAATAAAAATTCAGAGGTAGTACATGATGGGGTGGTGGACAATATCACTTCCAAACCTTCTAAGGTGGCTTTTAATCTCACAGATAACATGCATATGTCTAAAACCATTGAATAATCTACTTCAAATAAGAAGACATTTGGAAAAAAAGATAACAACTCATCTTGAATTTCTCAACAAAAACATGAATACACACCTCTATATGGACCTCTCGAAGTGGTCTATAAGATCTACTTTAGAATCAAATTATTACTCCACTTGATAATTCTAATCTTTATGATCCACAACCATAACCCATTTGGTGGAATGAGAACATGTATTATGAATACCATAAAAAAAAGGGTCATAAGAAAAATAATTATATTAACTTGAGACATAATGTTCAAGACCTCATTAATGATGGTGAAATAGTTATGGGTGGATATAACAAGAATTTTGATCACAAATCTTTTAAGGAACCATTTCCTCCTTATGACAAGGGAGAAAGTTCTATATAGAGCAAATGGTTTTCCATTTGAGATCAGCCTCTAGAGCAACCTTTAGATGGTCAAGGTCAATCAAGCCTACTATTTCATTAACATATCCTCATAACAACTCATTTTTCTTTCTTAATACCAAAATCTCTCACTCGTCGTGATCCAAGTGTGTAAACACTTTTTTGAGGCCCCTAGTGATCAGAACCTTTGTCGCATCAATTGTGAGTCTTCCCAACACTATCTCCTTCATCTAATAGTATTTTGGAGAAATATGTTCAGTATCCATATGGGGAAGTGGGATGGTAATGGGTACTAGTAGGTCTTCATTCTAGTTCTTCATGGTAAAGGCCAATCTCTTAGCACCACCTTTAATAAGTTCTAATACTTTTCCTTCCTTTATTAACTCTTTCATACCCTCCTCCTATGTGTATTCCATATATCTCCTTTGGTGAGTTAAAAATTCTTTTTTAAATCATGTCAGAGTAGTTCCCATGGGAGACATGTATTGAGTTGATGATGTATGTTCCAAAGTTGGCACTACTGCTTGGACCTCTATTTTCTCCTATAGCAATGATCTAGTCTTTTCTCTTGGAGGAATTTTCTCTCCTTCCTCTAAAATCTATCCTTCTTCTGATAATTCATATGTATGTAACTGGACATACTCATCTCCCTCCATGGTCAGGCTCTCTAACTCTATTATTGGAGGAGATATTGTAAAAAAATCATGTTCTTCCTAAGGAGTAGGTGCAGATGGAAGGTTTGCTGATGATCTACTTGGATTGTTGGGGCTTCCTCTTCTAGAGCCTCTACTTCCTTGGGTTGATCTTATTTTCGTTGGGCTTGTTCTAGATGAGCTTGTTCTTGTTGAGTCTCTTCTTGTTGGGTTCTTTATTATCATTTTTCCTCCTCTTACTCTTTACCCTCTCAATTTGGAAGTATTCTACTTCCTATTCATTCTAATGTATTGTCTTAGGTCTTACTAATGACTTTGTAGGGTATGTAGTAACTATAACTTTCATTCCTTGACCATTATTTGGTAAGGTGGTTGCTTGTAGAGTTGGAGCATGGGGAAATACATCCAAGAAAAAAGTTTTCCTAACACATTCCTTGTTTAATTAGATAACATGTTGGGCCCTATTACAGAGATAGCATCATTCTCCTCTTGGCCAATCTCTACATTCATAATAGGTTGCTCATAGATATTTTCCTTTTTGTATAAGGATTGATCACATTAGGAGTATCTTTGTTCCACACCTTCAGGGGTACATCCAACTTAAGTTACCTTTCTACTAGCATAGAGTTATCCTACAATAATCCCTCATCTAGACATCATAGTCATCCATATAGTTCATCTAGTGGTCTTCAATCACCACATCTAATATGAACTTTTTCCCTATAATATGGTGTATCATGCTAATATTTTTGAAGTAGGGGAGAGGTTTCAGATAATCCTCCAAGGGGTATGGATCCCATCCAAAATCAAAAGTGGCTATGTCATGTTTTTACTTGATCTCGAAGGCTCCAATGGTGATCCAACAGACCCATGTCTTCTTGTGTTGTTTTCAAACTTGTCATAAGTTGAGGAAATTTTCCTTGATATCTCCAATAGCAACCATCTATTTGAAGGACAATGAGGGAGCTTTTCTATGCATAAGAGAGTACCAACTACCTAGATATAGCTGAAATTTTTTATTTGTACTAAACAAGCTCCTTCTTGTGCTACTTAAGTCATTTCTTCTACTCTCATTCTTTTAGCATAGTCCCTTTCAATAAATCAAATGATAGAAAAAATGAATCCATAATTCGCCAATCTATATTTGGGACTCTTAAAGGAAATATTCTTTTTCACAAGATGAGGGTAGACTATGTATGGCCATGTGTTTTCATCTTACATGCTCCCTCTCTTGATTAAACCATGACAATTTGTTGGACTTGTAGTTAAGAGGTACACAACATAGGAGGTCATGTGGAATTGTGGATCATTATTTACTGAGATGAGTTTCTCATCTAATTTTTCACTAAGAATCATAGTCCAATCAATTGGCATTCTTTGTATTCTAATGGTTTCTATGAAATTCTCCATCCAAGTCTCTAGGTTACTTTCTTCTGGGAGGCCCATGGCCCTACTCAAATGGATTATAGAGTATCCACTATCATTGATCATATATCCTTGGGTCATGTCAATCTTTCCATCTCTTTGGTTTAATGGTGGCTAGATGATGAGGTATTTCCCTTGTACTAACTCATTTGCCTCTAACTCATTCTCCCTAAACCACCAGTCTTTATGCAAGTATTGATCTACCCTTAGTAGATGGAAGACCTTCTCAATGTTTCATGGCCTTATGTCCAACATATTTTATCTTATCACACTCTTCACCACCTCCTTTTTAGGTATGTAATGGTGAGATAGATTCATTATCAATTCAAAGGACTAGACAATGTACACTAGAATTTGTGTACTTATCTAAACCCTTCTATCAAAGATATCCCATATATTGGAACATGTGAATGTCAGCTCAAAGATCCCTATCCATGGAGTGCAAAGGTGTATTTTTTAGCATATAAAGAGCTCTTAGCTAAGCCTTAGAGACATAACCGTTGATAGTAAACCATGCAATGGGAGGTTCTTGAGACAAGAGCAAGAATGCCAGTGTCCAAAAGAATTCTCAAACACGCAATGCAAGAAATGAGCTAAGCTATAATGAAATATAAATGTAATTAGATTAATCAAGATGAGAATATTACAACCTTTTTACTTAAACTAGGTGATCTAAGCTATTGCAAAAGAAACTATACTATTTGAAAATGAATCTAAACTAGTATGAGGATGATAATAAAAGAATTAGACAAGAAGCAATAATTTCTCCACAAAGCTCTAAAGAAACCTATCAAGAGACCTGCAATATAATTTTAAAGAGGGAGAGAGCTCTCTCTTTTAAAGGTAGATAGATGGTTGAGATCAATGCCAATAAATGGACAATCAAGGGTGGGGGCTGAATTTTGGCATGATCCATGTGTAAGAGCAAGTCAACCAATGAAAAGGAGTTGACTTTTCATGTGAGACAAAAGCCTTTTCTTTTTATTTGAAAATATAAAAAAGACTTTATGGGTGCACATTGAGTGGGTTAGAAGAATGGGTTATTTTATTTAATTAAAAGGGGACATGTTCTTTTAATCAAATAGGGCCTTAGCATATTATAGTCAAACTATAGGTTATATTCAAATAAATTGATTTTAAAAAAAAATTACCTAGGGAAATAATTAATCAATTTAGCCAAAAATCTGAGAAGGGGGCTAATAGTCTAGATGACCATTTTTTAGGTGATTAAATTTTCCCTTCTTTGACTATTGTGCAATAAATATGGGAACACATTGCATCATAGAATACATAAGTCAACTAGGCAGCAATAGATAGAGAGATCAAATTCTGAAGAATGAAATGAAGAGCAAGATAGAAAGTCTTGAATGCACAACCTAGTAGAAATAGTATTGAACACTAGGAGAGAGATGATATTATAACTCAAGAAGAGTATCAACATCAAGAAAAGAAGATATATCGATAGAAAATGAAAGAATCAAGTATATGCTCCTGAGAAATAGATAGTTGTAGCAAGCAATGACAGAGTATTTATGCCTTGTCAAGATCAAAATTGAAGTGAGGTAAATGGAATGTAGAAATGAGAAATACATGATAAAATTGAGATATAGAAAATTCCATGATGGCAGATTAGTGATTAGAACCAAAGAGTGACCATAAGGAAGTGATAAAATGCTTGATTTTGACTAGGGTTGATCAAGAAGGATAAAGCTTGATAATTATGGAAAATCAAGCAAAAAGATGATTTAGAAGAGAAAGATATGAATTAAAGTTGGCATGGAGTGTAGAAATGATGAAGACATGAATAAATGAAGATAACCCAATGAATATTCAAAGATTAGACCTCAAAAGGTCAACTAACTGCATAGAAGAAGGTAGAATTTTAAAATGTAATTTTGACTATCAAGATGAACTCCTAATTGGATTTCAATCCCACAAATGGATCCAGGACATCAAAATTAGCCAAGGGTCAAGATTTTATATAGATGTGATGATAGGTATAGAAGAAGCAAGAGACTAGATGTGATAAAAAAGGAATGAAAGACATGATCAAGAGAAAGAGTGAGATGATATGAACGTAGTTAGCTGTCATGTCCATTAAAGATGAAGAGAGAGTTCTCTCCCTATGAAAAATTTAAGACTAAGCTATAATGAGTGTTGAAAATAGATTGATACAAGTATGATAAATGTGTTTCAATCATTGTTTTGTTCACTGATATCAAACCTACTATTTGCTAGTAAGACAACTGCTTATATGATTTAAGTACTATCACTTGTTTGATTGATGAAGAGGATTTGATCAAAATGATGTAACAATAGCACCTAGAGGAAAGATTGGATTATGATATGGAAAAGTAGTACAAGAATTAGCTAAGACACTGATATTATAATGTATTGATAATCTACTTAATGTTGCAAAGGTTTGTTACACTGATTAAGTTATGAAGAACAAGTTAAACAGAGTTTTTCTACCAAGCTTGACCAAATGGATAGAAGGTGTGGAGAAAAGTTAGTGCAAGTTGAGCTAAAAATCAATTGGAGCTGAGAAAAGTTAATTTCAATATAAGTTGAGTGAAACAATTGATGTCGAGTAAAGTTCAGTTGATGTCAAGCACTAGTAAACTTTAGTTCACGTCGAGGAATTTCACAATGGATACTGAGCAATACAATATGTGCCAAGAATTAGAAGCTAGTTAATATTGAGTGTCAGCATCATGAGAAAGATCAATAATTCAATGAATCTAAGCTGACAAGTTTGATTTCTTGGATTATGTGAATCATGTCAAAGATAAGATTGATGGGCTAGTGGCACAAAATTCATGGTAAACCATTTTAGGCAAATTCAAAGAGGATTGAAGGAGAAGTTTCTAGATGGGAATGAAATGAAATAAGGGGTAGATTCATTGAATCCTACCTAATCTATCCTAACCCTAAATTGGATGATGGAGGATGAAAAACAAAATATCTTAATTCTCTATTTATAGAGATGGCTATTCAAAAGCAAGCTTGGTTATGTGTGAGAACTTAAGGAAGACAAGGATTCTAGGGTATTGCTTCATTCAGTGACCTAAGAGAAGAGTCTACATTGGATAGCAAAGCAAGAAGGTTGAAGGCTATGGATTCTTGGAGGGTGAACAAGATATCAAAGATGAAGGGTGTGAAAACCAAGTATAATGGAGGACTCAAATAGAGATCTGTAATCTACAAATGGAGTTGTAAGTTGTTATCATATCAAACCTTACTGTTACTCTCTAATAATTGTATTAGTCTAGGGTAAATCCTTTGGATTAAGGTTGACCTAATAGTCATTTGTAAATCCTTTAATCAGGTGACATTCCAAGTGAATGATCCAAAGTCCTCTAACAAGGCTCACTCCTAATAGAGTGATTAAAATCCTTTAACCAGGTCACATTTAATAGTGTGCATTATAACTTTTAACATGGTTGACCTTTTACAATGCATCAATTTAGAAGAGTGAAAATGAGTAGCATGTTACTAGTGGTTTTTTCCAAATTGAGTTTTCATTCTAAATCATTTTGTCAAATTTTTTATTGAATCTATTACGTGTCATACTTACATTTCTACAAATCAATTTGATAATAACCTACAAGTTTGAGTGATTTTATAATCTAATGGATGCATGCATGATGAAACTATTTTATGGATATGGGTTCACTAAGCTATAAAAAGTTTTATTTATACATTTGAACCTTGGATAATTGATTCACCCCACCTCTCAGTTATTCTAAAGAATTCCAAAAATTGGTATCAGATCCATCTACTTAAGAGAACTAGTTTGAAGGTACTAGGAGCACAAAGATCAAGATGTCAAAAAGAGAAGTACCCAAGCTTAATAGAGATAACTTTCATAAATGGAAAAGTTTGATGAAGCTACACCATGGAGGATTTAGAGATTATGCACAATCTAACATTACTATTGAGCATATTGATCCTACTAGAGCCCTAACTGTTGAAGATCTAAAAAAGAAGAAGGAACACAATCAAGCAATGTTACAGATTGCCTCTGCCATAAGCCATGTTGAGTTTGATGATATCACAAGTCTTGATAGTGCAAAAAAAATGTGGGATACTCTAGACACTATCTACAAAAGTGACAAGAATGTTCTAAGAGCCAAATTTGAGAGTCTCACAGGTAAGTTCGATGATATGAGAATGCAAGAAGGTGAAAATATTGCTCATATTTCTCGAGGATAAAAGATGTTGGTAATGCAATAAGAAGAGTGTGAACAAGAATGATAGATGGATCATTGATAGTGGGTGTTCACATCACTTGGAGATAAAAGTAGGTTCATTACCTTGAATTTTTATAATGGAAATAGCATAAGATTTGGTAATGATGCACATGTTTGATAAAAGAAAAAGGTTCTATCAAACTCACAAAAAATATTTAATGTGACAATGCTTACTATGTTGAAGGACTCAAATATAATTTGTTGAATTTTTCACAACTGAATAATTTAGGATGTAAGGTTGAGTTTGAAAACAAGATTTCTAAGATATATGACACTGATGGAAAACTGATTGGAAAGGGTGATCAAACTAGAAGTAATCTATTCTACCTTGATGTAGAGGATGCTACTTGTTTAGTTGTACAATTTAATGATGTGTGGTTATGGAACAAGAGGTTATGTCATGTTAATTTTGATAACCTTGTTAGTATCAGTAACATGATAAAAGTTAGAGGTTTCCCAAGTTGAAAAAGCCTGACAATATAATGTGCAAACAATGTTAGTTAGGCAAGATGACAAAGTCAAGTTTTAAAAGTAAAACTCATACCTCTAAAGGAATACTAGAGATTGTTCATACTAACTTGTGTGGACTAATTGAAGTGCAAATATATAAAGGAGAGAAGTACATTATGCTACTTGTTGAAGATTACTCTAGAATGATGCCAGTTATGTTTTTGAAACAAGAATTTAACACTTTTCAAATGTTTAAGTGGTACTTAGCAAGAGTTGAAAAGAAAACATGTAAAAATCTGAAATGTTTGAGATCTAACTAAGGAAGAGAATTTACATTAAATGAGTTTAAGATGTTTTATAATGACAAATGAATCAAACGATAGATATCTACTCCTAGAACCCCTCCACAAAATGAAATTGTTGAAAGGAGGAATAGGTTTGTAATGGATTATGGTAGGACAATCATGATGGAGAAGAATGTTGCTTTCAAATACTAGAGAGAAGCTATAAGTATAGTTATTTATACATTGAACCATGTACAAGTCAAGAAATGTACTCATTCAACACCTTTTGAAGTATGGTATGGATAGTTACCCAATATAAAATATTTTAAGGTATTTGGAAGCAAGTGTTACATTCTCAAAGATTTTAGGAATGGTAAACTAGATGAAAAAAGTGAAGAAGGTATATTTCTAGGTTATTCCACAAGAAGTAAAGCTCATAAATGTTTAAATACTAACACTAATAAAGTTACAAAAAGTGAAAATTTAAAATTTGATGAATATATAGAAGTATATGAGGCTAAACCTATGAAGGAACCATAAGAATACAAATCATTTGTATACTTTTATAAAGGTATGCCTACTAAAGAATATTTTTTAAATCAAGTTACAAACCAATAGCAAGTTTTAGTGACTATTGAGTTACATACTATGAATGTTGAGTTGTATTTAGGAACTAAGCTACATTCAGGTACTAAGTTATAGAATTAAGTTGAGGCACATTCTAATTCTAAGATTAGTGTACATGAAAGAGATGTTGAACTACATAACAGAGAGGTACATAGTGATTCATAAGTTGAGAGACCAAATGTAGAAACTAGAGTTGAACCAAGATTGTCTATAGTATGTCAAGAGACATCACCTTGCTGCACAAATTACTGGAGATAAAGATGTTAGTCCAATGACAAGAAAAAAGTTGAGAAATGATACATGTTTTCTAAGCATGAAAGAACCCAAAATGATGAAAGATTCCTTAGAAGATGTGGACTAGAGTAAAGCCATGAAAGAAGAGATTGAAGAAATTGAGAAAAATAAGACATGGACTCTAGTTCCTAGACTAGAAGACAAAAATGTGAATGACACTAAGTGGGTATATAAAAACAAGCTAGACAAAAATGTTGAAGTCACAAGGAACAAGGCAAGATTAGTTTGTAAAGGATATGCACAAGAAGGAATTGACCATGGAGAAACATTTTCCCCTATTGCTAGATTGGAAGGAGTGAGAACTCTGCATACAGAGTTTTCAATGTTTATCAAATGGATGTTAAGTCTGCATTTCTAAATGATATATTGGAGGAAGAAGTTTATAGCATGAAGGATTTGTTGATGCAAAAAACAAAAACATGGTATTTAGATTACACAAAGCTTTATATGGTTTGAAGCAAGTAGCAAGAGCATGGTATGAGACACTTCATATTTATCTTGTTAAGATTGGATTTGAGATGATTGATTATAGCAACAATTTGTACTTGAAGACAAAGAAAGGAAAAGGTATTTTGTTATCTGAAATTTTTGTTGATGATATCATATTTGGAGGTCAAGATACTTAATGTAATGTTTTTACAAATGAAATGAAGCAAGAATTTGAGATGTCTATGTTTGGAGAGATCAAGTTCTTTGTGGGTCTACATGTACATCAAATGAAATATGGTATATATATCACACAGTCAAATTAAATTAAGGAGATACTGAAAACTTTTGGATTAGAGGATTCTAAGCCAGTAAGTACACCTATGGTGACAGGACATAAATTGTCAAAGAATGGTGGTTCAGCTGAAGTGAATCAAACATTATATAGGTCTATGATTGGAAAATTACAATATGTAGTACATAGAAGACCTAATATTGCATTATTTATAGGGATAGTTATAAAATTCTCTACTAGTCCCAGGGAGAATCATTTGATGGTTGTAAAGAGAATAATGAGATATCTGAAAGGAACATAGGAGTATGGTCTATACTACAAGAAAAATAGGAAATTTGAATTAAGAACCTATACTGATGTTGATTCGGCTAGAAATATTGATGACAGAAAGAGCACTAGTGGAGGAGCATTTTTCTTAGGCAAAAGGCTAGTTACATGGACTAGCATGAAACAAAACTACACTTCTCAATCTATTGTTAAAGTTGAATATGTTGCTCCTACAATAAATTGTACAAACATTATATGGAAATCATTGCAACTATGATACTTTATTGTGATAATACAAGTGCTATAAATATATCAAGGAATCCTATGATGCATACAAAGACTAAGCACATTATAATCAAGTATCATTACTTAAGAGAATTAGTTCAAGATAAAGAGGTGAAGATAGAATATGTCAACACCAAAGAACAAATTGTTGATATCTTCACAAAGGCATTACCTAAGGATGCTCATGAGTATCTATGAGGTAAACTATTGGTGATACCCCTATCCAAGGCTATCTAAGATGCATGAGGAGTTCCCTACATCAAACAAGCTGATTGATATATGTTATACATTGATGTAGTGGATCTTACTTTAGGAGTTACGTAAAGTAATCAAAGAGCTAGATTTGCAAATCAGTCACAAGCAAGGTGATCAAGGAAGAAGATGGAAACTGTTCATATTTGCATATTTCAAAATGATGAGCCTTTGGCATTGTTGTCAAAGAGGGAGATATACAAGGAAACTGAATAGAAACCTAAGAGATTATTATCAAAGAAGGAGAAATCCAAACACAAAATATGAGGGAGAAATTCTTACTGGTCAATGAAAAGTGCATCTATCGATTGCATCTACCTAGTAAGAGGGAGATATAAGAAGGACTTTAGAGGGAGTCATAAGGATGATTTGATTATCTGTTGATCAGAATAGAATAGGATTTTGTAACCTATTCAAAAGATGAAAGTTGTTGATAGAGGGAGAGATTTCAATACAATGAATTATTTATCTTTTTTGGTTTTTTTTTGGTCTCACTACTTAAACCTAGTTAGTTTGGTTTGCCATCAATGCCAAAGAGGGAGATTGTTGAAAATAGATTGATACAAGTATGATAAATGTGTTTCAATCATTGTTTTGTCACTAATGTCAAACATTCTATTTACTGGTAAAAAAAATTCTTATATGATTTAAGTACTATCACTTGTTTGATTGACGAAGAGGATTTGATTAAAATGATGTAACAAAAGCACCTAGAAGAAAGGTTGAGTTATGATATGGAAAAGAAGTATAAAAGTATCAGTTACGATAGTGATATTATAATGCATTGATAATCTACTTAAAGTTGAAAAGGTTAGTTATACTAATTAAGTTGATAAGAACAAGTTAAACAGAGTTTGTCTACCAAGCTTGACCAAGTGGACAGAAGGTGCCAAACAAAGTTAGTGCAAGCCAAGAAAAAAATTAGTTGGAGCCAAGAAAAGTTAATTTCAATGTAAGCTAAGGGAAACAATTGATGTCGAGTAAAGTTTAGTTGATGTTGAGAACTAGTAAACTTTAGTTCATGCCAAGTAATTTTATAGTGGATGTTGAGCAATGTAGTATGTGTCGAACATCAGAAGCCAGTTAATGTCAAGTGTCAACATTATGAGAAAGATCAAGAATTCAATGAATCTAAGCTGACAAGTTTGATCTCTAGGATTATGTGAACCATGTGGGAGATAAGATTGATGATTTTGTGGCAAAGAGTTCATGGTAAATCATTTTAGGAAAATTCAAAGAGGATTGAAGAAGTTTCTAGAAGGGAATGAAATGAAATAAGGGGTAGATTCATTGAATCCTACATAATATGTCCTAACCCTAAATTGGATGATGGAGGATGAACAAAAAAATATCTTAATTCTCTACTTATAGAGATGGTTGGTCAGAAGCAAGGTTGGTTATGTGTGAAAACCTAAGGAAGACAAGGAATCTAGGGTATTGCTTCATTCAGTGACCTAAGAGAAGATTATGCATTGGTAAGCAAAACAAGAAGGTTGAAGGGTGAAAAAGCTATCATAGCTAAAGTGTGTGAAATCCAAGGAGAATGGAGGATTGAAATAGAGATCTATAATCTACAAATGGAGTTGTAAGTTTTTATCAGATCAAGCCTTACTATTACTCTCTAATAATTGTATCAATCTAGGGTAAATACTTTGGATTAAAGTTGACCTAACAGTCATTTGTAAATTCTTTAATTGGGCGACATTCCAAGTGAATGATCTAAATTCCTCTAAAAAGGCTCACTCCTAAAAAGGTGATTGAAATCTTTTAACCAGGTCACATTTAATAGTGTGCATTATAACCTTTAATAGGGTTGGTCTTTCACAGGGCATCACTTCAGAAGAGTGAGAATGAGTAGCATTTTATTGGTGGTTTTTTCCAAATTGAGTTTCTATGTTAAATCATTATGTCAAATATGTTATTAAATCTATTATGTTTCATGTTTACATTTTTGCAAATCGATTTGACAGTAACTTACAAGTTTGAGTGATTGCATAATCTAATGGATGCATGCATGATGAAATAGTTTTATGGATATGGGTTCACTAAGCTGTGAAAAGCTTTATTTATGCATGTAGACCTTGGATAACTAATTCATCCCCCCTCTCAGTTATTCTAAAGAATTCCAACAATGAGCTTGTAATGAAAACAAGGGACACAAAACATTTAGATTCTTCATTTCATCATTGAGTGTTATTAGGGACATTGAAAGATCATACAATTCTCACTAGTATAACTATAAGGATATGAATATGATATATGTTGGATAGATATGTGGTAATCCATTCTAAGCATCAAAGACATGTAAGTCAATATGACTAATGCAATTAGATTCCCTAAATTTAGTATAGTAAGTTTACGTATATATCAAGGCATGAGCACCAGGATAACCCCCAAGTGCGGGCTTGCAAAAATAGACAAGGATGATACATTATAGGTCAACTATCAAGTAGGACAAGCACAAAGGCCCTCAATACCTTAGACTAAAAAAGTATACCCACAAGTAGAAAATAAGTAAAACATGCCTCATGCCCCCAATCTTCTAGCCCATGACATCCTCAAAAGACTATTAGGAAGGGAACATTTAGAAAAAGAAATCATCATAGACAACACACAAAGAGGATAAAGTTCATAAAAGCTTAGAAAGTTTAATGTCACATGTCCATTTTTTTGAGACTCAAATCTGCTAGTGAGAAGTATCATAGCAACCTAGACTTGTAGGTAGAGTAGTTGAGAAGTGTTAAGAAACACTCAATGTCAAGTGGGGTAGTGTTGAGAAACATTGTTTTGCATGAGTTTCTAAAGAAACCCTAACACATAAGAAGACCCTAATAAGCTAAGAATTCATGCCCCCGAGATGAGGACAAGAGACAACTCCAAGCTAGAAAATGTGTTGTGAAATGAATGAGACTAATAGACATAGGTGCAAGGACCTCAAGTAGCACTCATTTCTAGGTTTTCACCACTTGGCATATTTTTTTCAATACTTTTTTCATTCTTTTTGTATTTTTTTTTTGGTGATACATCAAAGAGCCTAATGCTAGGTTTTCACTAAGATGATCTTTTTTGGGATATTTAATGCTTTTTGGAATTTTTTTAGCATTATAAGTTTTTTTTTTTTTTTTTAAGAATGGTTTAGAGATCAGTAGTTATCAAGCAAGATCACATCATGTTGTTCCATTATCGAGCAAGGTGTAGGATATGATGGAGCAGCAAGCTGGTGGATAAGCAAAGATGGATAAGAAAGGAGTGTGAAGTAAGTGAAAGTGATCCTCAAGGATTGACTCCTCAAGAGTACCCAAGCTAGGGAAAAGGGGTAAAATATCTCAAATGAAGCATTTTTTAGATGAGCCAAGAAAGGAGATTTCATGTAGGATAAGAAGTTAAAGCCAATAAGCAATATAGAATATAGGATAAGAAGTGGAAGCCAATAATAAAGATAGCATGAAGGTGTGTAGTCTAAAAGAGTAGACATGTCAAAAGGCCTATGAGAACCATGTTTGTATTTGTGTGATCAAGACCAAGAGGTTGATTGGATAGGATAGAAATTTGATAGAGAAATAAGAATGAAGCTTGATATGAAGGCTATGAGTGAATAAGAAAGCACAATAGGGAAGCTCATGGATAAGATAGCCAATACAAAAGGATAGCTCAACATTGTCAAGATCAAAGAAGGAGAAAAGGAAATAGATGGATGATGGAATAATTATGCATGATGCATTTTTACTAGGTTTTCATCATGGTACTTATCCAAGTAGCCACAAGAAGTGGTTTTCATCAAGGCGCATTCTCTTCTCTCTCTTTTTGAATTTTTTTTTTTTTTTTTTTTTTGAATTTTTGATTTTTTATAAATAGGTTGAGCTTTTTCAAGTTAGATAATGCTCTTATAGGAAAGATAAGTCATGACAAACGAAGACCATATACATGTATTCTCGAAGCTGATGATAGGATGGTGGAAAGGAGATGGTAGAAGGAAAATTATATGGAGGATAAGATTTCATATTTTCAAAGAACTGAATGAGCATGGATAGAAAGCAAGTGTAAGCTTTAGATGATTTTATGAGGGTATCTGAAATACTGGGCAAGATCAACATTGGCACATACCTTGAAGGGTGTTGGAATGATCATTGATGAAATAGCTTGAGATTTAGATGTATGAGGTAGAAGAGAAATTTTGGAGCAAGATGAAGTGGAAGGCCTTGAAATCTTTTGAAGAAGATGTTTAGAAGAAGATGGCGTGGAAGCCTTTCAAATCTTAAATGTCAAACTTAAAGTATTTTCAATATTCAATTCTTTCAAAAGGGACTTGGGAATTTATATAGCTTTATATTTTTCTTTTCCTTTGGAAGCTTTAGAGTGTATTTCTTCAATAATTAATTTAGGAACCCATATTTTCTTTGCTTTAGCTCATTGGGTAGTAGACCTTTGTGGTCTCTTGATTTTTTTTCTTTCTTAGCATTCACATGTCGATTATATGAGACATAGTGATTTGAATTTTTCAATGGATTCTTATATTTCTTATGTTGACCATCCACATTGCTTCCAAAAGACTTGGAATTTGTGGATGAATAAGGCTGAAATGACAAGTTTACATAGATAGATTGATGTGAAGTGTTCAAGGATGTGTATATTTTTTTAATCTTGAGGTATGATAGGGTAAGTAGGTAATGTGATAGAAGTGTAAAATGTAGGCAATGAAGGAGCATAAGGTCCAAATATAGATGGAATGTTTGAAGGCTTTAGCTTTGATGTATAAGTACCAAGGATAGATTTAGAAGATGAAAAGAAACAGTGGATAGGGATATCAGAATCTTTAGAGTGAGCAATATGGCCAAGGTCATCAATAGACTCATGAGAAACTTTGATAGGAGCAACACCTTTGATAGGAGCATTTGACATAATTTTGAAGTGATCATGGAGAAGTAGAACAAGAGGGGATACTTCAATCCTGATAAGCTTCTTTGGATAGTATATAAAGATCCCTTTTCTCATAATTTTCACTAAGCTCAAGGGAAATAGTAGAAGTGGTATCTTAATCATACTTGGGAGGAGGAAAAGACATAGGATATGAAAGGGTGACATCTTGGAAGAGATGAAATGGTGCTTTATCTTGATCTTTAGCCTTTTGAGAATCCTCTTGACATGGACCCACTTCTAAGGACAAGGGAGAATGAAAAGGGAATGGAGTAGTTCTTAGAGTAGGCATAGTATCATATGAAGGTTAGGGATCTTTATTCTTAGTATCATAGAAAATATTTGCAGCCAAGTGAAGATTAGCTTGACTTTCTTTTAGAGGTATCCCTTGAGGATACTTATAGTCAACATGGAAAGCATTAGGTTTTTTATTTAATGGAGGTATACTAGAAATATTTGGAGTTTTGGTAAGTTTGTGCATTTAGAAGAAGTGGAGGTTTCAAGGAGACCATTACTAGATATAAGTTCATAAACATGATCTTGCTCAAGAGAAGTATCCTCATCATATAAGTCATTATAGGTATCAATGATCCCATCATCCATCAGATCTTGGACTTTATGTCTCAACTCAATGCAATCTAAAATATTATGCTCATTATGGTGATGATAAGCACATCAAATATCCAAGAATGGGTTTCCATATGAGCTAGACTTAGGTAATGTGATGAACTTAGTACCAATAAGTATTTTCAAAATGTCATCATAGGAATCTTCCAAGGGAGTAAAAGTCTTATCAAAAGTATGTCTAGAGTCATTTTGTTGCTTCTCAAGTGAATATAATGCATCCATATCTTCAAAAAAGATAGTTTTATAATGAAATTTTATCATAGAATCCAAGGATGTATCATTTTATAGCTCCTAAAGATGTCTTTCAGTCCAATAGGTGAAGAAAATTGATGTCTTGAAGTAGAGCATGTAGACCTAGAAGAAGAGGATGACCTTAAAGAAGGTGACTGGTGTGCATATAAAGGACTATAGAGAGAATAACATTCTGATGTTGTTTGTTCCTCTACCATCTTTTCAAATCTAGAGTATGTTTTTATCATGCCCTTAGTGAGACTAGTGTAAGAAGGGTCATGGGTCTCCTCAATTTTATTGTAAAGTGTGTAGGTTTTGCAATTCCCTAAAGAGATGAAGCAACTAAAGATCATCTAAACTTGGTTGAGATTTGGTAGTACAAGATTTTAATCCCATGGTTGTAGATGAAAATCCAAGCATGAAAGAGACTAGAAGAAGCTAATAACATGACACAAGAAAACTTGATGTTCAAACTAGATAGGTAGAGTGTTCACTTGTCAAAGAGAGGTAGCAATGAACAAGTGACTTATCAAACAAAGAGTCCAAGAAACTTACAACATGAGTAACTCAAGTCAAGAACTAGGAAAGAATCCAAATAGCCAAGTAGCCAAGTAGATAGATAGGTAAAGGCAAGTGAACAACTCATTCAATCAACCAAGGTAATCAAGATATCAAAGTATACTCCAACATGTAGCTTCTAGACCCAAGGAACTATGGTAAACCATGTATAGACACCCTAGAAAACCCAAGAACAATTCTAGAGTAGGAAAAATCAAGTTTAGTAACCAGGCGAGACAATACACTAAGCCAGGAAAAATTTTGACACCATAAAATGTCGTACTACACTTTACAAGAATTTGTGCAATACTTTAGTCCCATACTTCACTTTTCAAGAGGTTGTGCTACACTTTACAAGAAGCAATACTACCCTTCATAAAAGGCCATGCAATACTTTTTTTTTTAAAGTATCGTATGATATTTTTTCACCCCAATATGATACTTTACCAATTAGATAAAAAAAATCAATTTTGTAGTGTTTTTCTCAAAATACTTGATTTGGTTCATTTTTCCAACCGAATAGACCATTTTGGCTATTTTTAGTTGTAGTTTTGATAGAAAAGTAACAAGTTTTGATAGCCATTGAGATATAAGCACATGTCTTCAAGAAATTAGACAAGGGACAAAAAAAACCTTTCCAATACAAGCACTTGGGAAGTTTTAGAGCCAAAAATTCAATAAGGACTACCGTCATGTGTATGTTAAAAATGTTTCCATGAGTCCAACACATTCTAGAACATGCCAAGAAAGATCTACCTAAGAGTCATGGTTCATTATTCAACAACTTGGCCCACACTTGATGCCCCTTTGCCTCACACCAAGTGGTTGCCTATGAGAGATATTCACTTTGTCATGGAGATGTCATTAGAGTAACCAAGAAGACACAAATGGTAAGTGTAAAATATTGGAGTGATCCAAGTAATTCACTAGGATTGGTCCTTGCACTAAGATGTTCAGTGGAAAAATAAGGTAGCTTCTAACATAGGGTGTTTAGAAAGGGCTTATGTTCATAGCACACCCCTTGCTCCCAAATATGAGACACCTTGCCTTGCGGCAAGTAATGGACCTAGCAGCCACAAGAGTACCTTAAGAATTATTTCTTAGAATTTTCTTCATGGTCCCAATCCCACAAGTACTTGTTGTCACAAAAGTTTGCACATTTGTCCAAAGTTTTTACCTAAAGACAACCTTGTAAAACATTGAAACAACCTCCAAGTTGTGGGACTTGAACTGTGAGGTTGAGTCTCTGGAGAAGGTTGGCTCCCTTTACTATCAGGGTGCACCTAACTACTCTTGAAGAGGAAAAGGGAGAAGGAATGCATAGAAGCAAATCTACCTATTCTAACCTAAGGGGGGTGATGCACCAAAAATAGAGTGTTCAAACCAATCTCTGCCCATACATGCACTATTGAACCATCATGACACCAAAAGATATACACATCCAGACTTGCTTTAATCTAACAATCACATGTAGATCAGAAAAACCCAAATGAATGACACAAGGAAAGAGAGGATTCACTTATATACCATTCATAGGCCAAAAGAGATACAGTCATGCAAGATTGCAAATATCCACAATACACCAATGAGAGGCAAATAGTTCTTACACTTCACATCAATGGCTAAAGGAGATAAGAATGTCATACAGTTCAGAGGCAGAGGCAATTTATAGTGAAATTCTAGAGCAATATCAAAGAAAATAGAGAAGATTTGACCTCAACAAAATCTACAAAAATTGCTTTTATAGCTTAGGCATAACTAAGATGTTCTCTAACTAAAGTTACTCCACAACCACTACCATTAAGTCTCTTTAGAGATCTGGAGAAAATCTGATCTGGGCACAGATTCAAATACAATGAAATCTGATATTTTGTTGAAATAGGGCCTTGACAAAAATGGTGCCATTAAACCATTCTGACCAAGTAGATGGATAAACTAGGGTGGTAGAGTGTTCTCTTACTATTTACTGGGTTCAGCATTCATTCAAGAGTGGTTGGAATTGATCATAAGGATCAAATCATGTAAGAAAACTCAATTTCCTTCATTGTTGGCTTATGAATTAGCAAAGTTAGCAGGTCAACTAGGTCTTACAACCAAAATGGGCCACGTGGGCCAATGATTTCATTTCATTTTTCCACCCTGTAAAGTCTCCATACAGTTGACCACATCTTCTCAATTAACTGAGCCACCTTCCCAACTTAACTGCAATGTCACATAAGTATTAGCCTTAACTGTTAATGCCCTAGCTGGGCCCATAAGGACACATGTCCTCCAAGCATTTTCCTGCATTGTTTAATTACCTTTCATCTTCATAATGTGGGGAAGCACCCACCATAGATATATTTGCATCAAACGATGGATCTTGCTTTGAGAAGAACGGGTGCATGATGTCATTATCAGCTACGTATCACAAAGGGGCTTGCCTGCATTACTTAAAACTCATGCAATTTCATATTGTAAGCAAGCATCAACCCTTGATCTTTTCTAAATCAATGATCACAATGCCTAAACTATAAAGTATTAATATCACTAAAAGACCAACCAATGACATCACAGGAAATTCAAAACATGCATGAGGAACACTGACAACTTTGCAATAGGTCTAACTGCTTCTGACAACCAAGAACTTCCATGGTGCACTGAGGTTTGAATGTCAGCAGGGGCTACGTGGCATAAAGGTGCTTGCTCGCATTAGGGAAAGGTAGTGCATTTTGAGAAAATGGGAAAGCACCCACCATAGATCATGAAAGATCTGACGGTGAGGGAAATGCAGGCAAGAAAAAACATTAAAGTGCACAATCACTTTGAAACAAGGAAATACATTAAGGTTTTATTTCATTTATTTTTGTATTTCCATGGCATTTTGAATACTTAAATATGGAAAGTGACCGTTGGGTGGGCTCAAGTATTTGAATTCAAATTTTTGGCAGGAGGCAAATATGGTTAAGATTTATGGTGACTCAGAGGGGACACAAGCTAGCTATGCATATGACTAGTGACCTTATGCATCCATTGGGCCATAGAGTGATTAAAAAGGTAGCTCTCGTACATTATGAAACCCTAACCCTACCTTTGTGGTAGTAAAACACTGAAAGCTTTATCTTTGCTCCTCTGCAAACTCAGCAAAACACATGTGCTCGTGCACTTCTTGGAAAGCTATAAACCAACAGGAAGAAAACTAAGCTACCTATGTACATGAAACCTCAACCCCTATCAGAAACATGGTTTGAGATAGATCCCATTAACTAGGATAGGAAAAATTTCACCACCAGGCTTGCTTAATTGAAAAGCATTAGCCTGGTTGCAACTAACAATCACATATGCATCAAATTTTGAGTATCTCCCTGGCTTTTCCCTGTCTACATCCCATTTCAAAACCAAATCACCTTCTCTGAAGATTCTAACCCTAGCCTTCTTGTCAAAGCTCCTTTTCACCTACTATTGATGTGTTTCTAGGGTTTGCATGGCCTAACTTCTTTTCTCTTCTAGCTCTATCAACTCTGCCATTCTCACTGTCATGGCATCATCTTCAATTAGCTCTAGTTGATGAGCTAGTTCTAGGGATGGGAATTCTAATGAAATTGAAAGCCTTGCTTCTTTGCCATATACCAACATAAATGGTGAATTTCCTATTGACCTCTTAGGTGTTATTCTATGAGCCCATAGTGCAGTCCTCAATTTTTGATGCCAACACCTTTGGTTATCCTCTATAGTTCTTTTCATAATCCTAATCAGGTTTTTGTTGGATGACTTAGCCAAACCATTGCCTTGAGGATAGTAGTTTGAGGATGTGCTCAAGTAGATATTATAGTCAACTACCCATGCACAAATTTGAGCTCCTACAAAATATTTTGCATTATCTAAAATAGTGGTTGAAGGGGCACCAAACCTGGTCACAATTCCATCAAGGAACTCAACAACTAAAGATTCTATGACATCCTTCAATGCAAGTGCCTCTGTCCATCTAGTGAAGTAATCTATAGCAGCTAAAATCTATTTGTGACCAGAACTATAAGAATGATTGATAGGGCCTATGAAATCCAATCCCCATTGAGAAAAAGGTTGGTCTACCTGAACGGGATAAAGAGGAAGAACTGCAAGCTTTTTCTTACCAGAGAAGAAGGAACATTTTTCACACTTCCTCACATACCTATGACAATCATAGAATAGGGATGGCGAGTAGTAACCAGCCCTCATGATCTTCATTGTAGTTGTCCTTGCTAAGAAATGACCACCATCAAGACCATCATGAAGCTCTTTGATCATTCTTTCAGCTTGGCCTATGTTAATGCATCTTAATAGGGCTCCATTAAAATATTTATTGAAAAGAATAGCATCAACTATGACATAAGGAATTGACTGTAATCTATACTATCTCCTTTTAGTTCTATCTAATCCTTGAGGATATCCATTCCCTAATAAGAAATTCCTCATATCATCCATCCAATTCCTTGGGTCATCATTTCTTGTCTCTTGTTGTTTTGTTAGTATCATAGTGACTTCCTCATCTGATTCATGATATGATATCATCTATTTACACAACCCCCTCCCTCTTACTAACTTGGTGATCTAGATGTCAACATCGTATTCCATTACTTTAGTAATCCAACCAGCTATCTTCTCACTAATATCTTTTCTCAAAAGGAAATCCTTCACACTTACATGGGGTACTAACAAATGAATTTTATTATGAGACAGGAGGTGTCTAAATTTCTTTAAAGCTCTGATGATTGCAAGGGCTTGCTTCTCTACATAGTTGTATTTGTTTTCATACTCTTTAAGCCCTTCACCAAAGAAATCTATGGGATGCTCTTCATCTTTATCATTTTTTTGAGTCAAGACAGTGGAAATGCTTGACTCACCACCTAGGGCATAAAGGATGAAATCATTTTCAAAATTTGGATTAATAAGAGTAGGGGCTAAGGCTATGGCTACCTTGATCTCTTCAAAACTTTCCTTCCCTTCCTTAGTCCATGCAAAGACCATATTTTTCTTGAGCATAGCCATAAGGGGTTTTACCATGGTAGCAAGATTAGGGATAAATCTTCTCACAAAATTTATCTTACCAAGGAAACTTTGCAACCCTTTCTTATGTTTAGGAAGAGGGAGAGCAAGTATTGCTTTTGTTCTTTCTGGATCAATGGTTAAACCATCCTCAGATACAATGTGTCCTAATAATTTTCCTTGATTGGTAGCAAAGACACACTTGCTTGGGTTAAGCGATACCCCAAACTCTCTACACCTTAAGAACACCTATCTCAAATGATCAAAATAATCTTCTATATTCTTTGAATACACTATGATATCATCAAGGTAAACTAATACAAACTTTTCAATCAAGTCTTTGAAGGCCATCTCCATTGCCTTCTGAAATGTAGCACTTGCATTGGTTAGTCCAAATGGCATCTTACAATAATCATAGGTACCCCATTTGGTGGTAAATGCAGTCTTGTACCTATTAGACTCCTTGACCAGCACTTGATTGTAACTAGAAAATCCATCAAGAAATGAAAACCTCTTTGAACCACTGACCTTGAACAAAATCTACTCCATGGAAGGGAGATGATGGTGATCTTTAAGGGAAGCTTTGTTAAGGTCCCTAAAGTCCACACAAAATCTAATTTCCCCATTCTTCTTCCTAACAGGGACAAGGTTTTCTACCCATGACGAGTGCTTGATGGGGAAAATTATATTGGCCTCAATCAATTTGGATAGCTCTTTTCTCATTAAGGGTTCAATTTTGGGATTCACTAGCCTCTATTTTTGTCTTACTGGTTTGACATTATCAATTAAATCTATGGTATGCTAAAACAACCTTGGGTCAAAACCTTTCAAATAATCATACATCTAGGAAAATGCATCATTAAATTCTTGACATAGATGAATAAAACTTTCTTTCTTAATCTCAAAACATACTTTCCCCATGTTTAAAGATTTTCCACTAGCAACCATGACTAGGGTGTGATTGTCTTCATCAGTAGCTAGGTTCATGACTCTACCTATTGCTTGGTCATCAAGATTAAAAACACTCTCTAAGGTAATAAGGCCCTTAGGAAATTTTTTGGAACTGAGATTAATTATTTGATCACCATACTGATCCTACAGTCTTGACCGGTTTCTATCTAAAAATTATGCTTCATTCTGCAAGAAGCTTACAATTTGTTCATCAAATTCAAACACTTGCCAATGGATGTTGTTCTCAGGGATGGCAAGCCTTACTACCATTTTGATTGGTTGCTTCTTCTTCTCCTCAAGATTCCCTAGCACATCATTAGATGCACCTATTGCTGTAAGTCTATCAGCATATTTCTTTTCTTTTCTAGGGATGCTTTAAATATTAAATGTATCGAAACCCTTAAGAAAATCCCATACCCTATGTTTATAAGACTTGAACAAACCGTTCTTGGTGATATTCTAATTTCTCACTTGATTAACCACCAACTCACTATCTCCATATACACTTAAGGTTTGAATTCCTCTTTTTTGAGCAAGTAGGAGACCCTAAATCAAGGATTCATACTCAGCCACATTATTAGTGCAACTGAATTGGAGCCTAAAGGAGAAGTAGTACCTTTCTTGTGTAGGAGAAATCAACATCACACCAGCCCCTAATCCATTCTTATTCCTTGATCCATCAAAGTACATACTCTGTATCTCACTCACATCTTCTTTAGTCTCCACAAGATTGGGAACTAGAGCATCCTTCTCTAATATATAATATGTACTAAGGCCTATCTCAAGGGTTTCTGACATAGGATCAAATTGATATGCATTAGCCCTTTCATCTAAGAGAAAATTAGGTATCTCTACTAGGGAAGTAGTAGGCTCATTCATTATGTCATTCTCTTTCATTTCTAGGATAGTGCAATTCATTTTGATGAGATTAGGGGTGTAGGGTTCAGTATGATGGAGGGCTAAAGGCTCTACTCTAATTGAAGCTTTGGTCCCATATCTTGTTCTAAAAGACATATATGACCAATTAGAAGATATGTAACCACCTATTTGGGCAGTGAAGTTTCTTGACAAATAGATGGAAAAAAGTGACTTGACTTTAGCAACAGATATATCTTGACTCATGGTACAACCAAGGCATGCATGTAGGGCCATTTCCACATTCCTAAGGATCCCTACAGTCTTGAAAGTACTACCATCAAACTATAATACATCTCTAACAATGGGCTCATATTTCATTTCCAAAACATTAGCAACACACCTAGGCATCACTAAACTACTAGCCCTTGAATCAATCATGCAATTGTGGACTAGTTTACCCCCCATAATTAGAGAAACATAAAATGGAGGGGCTCTAACCTTTTTACTTGTTTCTACCTCCTTATATGGCTATGATAGGCTTGAGGCACTTTCCATGCGGGGTGGATGACCCTTTGGTTCAATACTTTCCACTTCTTTTTGCAGTAACCTATTTTGCATGGGTATAGTCCCACATGGAAATATTCACATTTGTCTTCTTCATTTGTTCTACCACACTGAATGGTGTAGTAGGTACTTTGGTAGAAGCCTTGGGAGCTGCATTTGTAGGAGGTTGAGATGGAACAACCTGAGGATCACTTACATCCTTTCTGCCATTATTTCGCCTTTGTTGCTAAAAGGTATTTGATTGACTATTTACTACTTTTTCATGAGGTATTGCATTTAAAGTTGAGAAATGATTGGGAGGAGGAGGGGTAGCATCTTCAATAGCTCTTCTTTTGCTCCTATTTTTTTGAGCAATGGAATCCTAGTTTACATTACAATGTTCCTCCTCTTGATGATTCATAAAGGACCAATCACCTTGTCCTTCCATATACGAGGCATCTTTAAATTGGTCCTTGTATGATTGTCTTGTTGCAGGCTCTTGGATGGTCAAAGCCAAATAAGATTTAGACTTCTAATACATGCAATGGGCATAGGAGTAGTTATAGAAGGGACAGAAATCTTGATCTTGGGCCATGTTGTTTTGAGGAACTATGGCCCTACTTTGGTTTACATTTGAGGTTGAAGCATGGTTATTCTACGTATTCTAATCAAAAGAATTGTTCCCATAATTATGATTTGGAGGCCTACAACTATTTAGAGGTTGATATTGCAATTGATGAGCCTTACTACCTTGAGCTGGCTATCTCTCTAAAGTCACCACTTTGTTGCTCACTTTCTGCATCACAGAGAAGCTATCCTCCAGCTTCTTCTCTTGGCCCTGCAATCTTTTATCTATGTTCAGCATCATAGATTGCATCATCTCCTTGATTTCATCTATTCCATTTGAAGATGTGGAAGCTTGAGGGACTAGAGCAAGGGATTGTGATGTGGAAGTTGTGGGAAGAGGAGCCATTACTGGTTGGTGATTTGGAATGTCAGGGAAGAAAGGCATAGGAGGCCTTGGAACTAGCTTACCTCCTTATATTAGGATGTTTTTTGACTTTATTACTATGTCATAAGCATTAGGCAAGGTATCTCCTCCCATAGTTTGGATTGTAGTGGAAATGTCACTATTAAAAGCTTTGAGGTAATGCAAGAAAGCATTACCAGGGGTAGGCTTTACTGAAATAGGTATTCTATCCCATGTCTTTTGAAATCTATAGTTGAAATTAGTCATACATTCATGGGGGGCTCTTTTTATAGTAGTCAACTGTTCTAAAAGAGAAAAATGGTCACTTTTGTCCTCAAAGTGTTTGCACAGTCCTACTCCTAATCCATCCCAATCTGTTATAGAACAATGAGCCAAACCTCTATACCATTGTAGTGCTTTTCCTTTCAAGGATGAGGCTAGAAGCCTAACTACAACATCATCTTCTGTAATACCATGGATATTGCAGATATTTGCAACTTCTTGAATGTGTTCTAATGGAGAGATAGAAGTTTCACCAGTAAATTCTGGTATACTTTTGAGTGCAGCTATTGGTATGTCATCTCTTTGGGCTAATAAAAGAGGATTTCCACCATTAAAAGTGGCAAAAGCATGAGCTCTAGGCTGTGCCATATAGGCAATTGATCTATTGATATGTGCAGATGGAAATCTAGGTTGAGATCGAATAGCAAGAGGAGTAGAGATGGATCTTGTAGGTGTATTTGTTACTATTGCACTCCTAAATGGTGATAAAAATACTCCAGTCCTCCTTCTTCTAGGATTTGAAAATGAAATCTCTCGGTACTGAATTTTAAATCTAGAAGATGCCCTTGTTTCAACTTTGGGCATGAATTAATGCAACTTTGGTCTAGAACCAGATGCATTTGAAGCTCAGAGTCACCAAGTACTTGAAGAATCAATCCCTTAAAGGCTTGAACACAAAAGTTAGTACTATCTCCTCGGTATTAATCTTGAAATATTCCTTTTGACACCAATAGACTTGAATTTTTTTTAATATTGTCCCACCAGGCATGCAAAAAATTGTTGCCACAAAATTTTGCACCTTTGTCCAAATTTTTTACCTAAAGACAACCTTGTGAAACATTGAAACAACCTCCAAGTTGTGGGACTTGAACTGTAAGGTTGAGTCTCTAGAGAAGGTTGACTTCCTTTACTATCAGGGTGCACCTAACTACTCTTGGAGAGGAAAAGGGAGAAGGAATGCATAGAAGCAAATCTACCTATTCTAACCTAAGGGGGGTGATGCATCAAAAATAGAGTGTTCAAACCAATCTCTACCCATACATGCACTATTGAACCATCATGACACCAAAAGATATACACATCCAAACTTTCTTTAATCTAATAATCACATGCAAATTAGAAAAACCCAAATGAATGACAAAAGGAAAGAGAGGATTCACTTATATACCATTCATAGGCCAAAAGAGATACAATCATGCAAGATTGTAGATATCTACAATACACCAATGAGAGGAAAATAGTTCTTACACTTCACATCAATGGCTAAAGGAGATAAGAATGTCATACAGTTCAAAGGCAAAGGGAATTTACAGTGAAATTGTAGAGAAATATTAGAGAAAATAGAGAAGAGTCGACCTCAACAAAATCTACAAAAATTTCCTTTATAGCTTAAGCATAACTGAGGTGTTCTCTAACTAAAGTTACTCCACAACCACTGCCATTAAGTCTCTTTAGAGATCTAGATAAAATCTAATCTGGGCACAGATTCAGATACAATGAAATCTGATATTTTGTTGAAATAGGGCCCTGACAAAAATGGCACCATTAAACCATTCTGACCAAGTAGATGGATAAACTGGGGTGGTAGAGTTTTCTCATGTTGTTTACTGGGTTCAACATTCATTTGAGAGTGGTTGGAATTGATCATCAGGATCAAATCGTGTAAGAAAACTCAATTTCCTTTATTGTTGGCTTATGAATCAGCAAAGTTAGCAGGTCAACTAGGTCTTACAACCAAAATGGGCCACGTGGACCAATAATTTCATTTCATTTTGCCACCCTGTAAAGTCTCCACACAGTTGACCTCATCTTCTCAATTAACTGATCCACCTTCCCAACTTAATCGCGATGTCACATAATCATCAGCCTTAACTATTAACGCCTTAGCCGAGCCCATAAGGACACGTGTCCTTCAAGTGCTTTCTTGCATTATTTAATTACCTTGCATCTTCATAATGTGGGGAAGTGCCCATTGTCGATCTGTTTGCATTGGATGGTGGATCTTGCTTTGAGAAGAACGAATGCATGATGTCATTATCAGCTACGTGTCACGAATGGGCTTGCTTGCATTACTTAAAACTCATGCACTTTCATATTGCAAGAAACCACCAACCCTTGATCTTTTCTAAATCAACGATCACAATGCCTAAATTATAAAGTATTAATATCACTGAAAGACCAACCAATGACATCACAAGAAATTAAAAACATGCACAAGGAACACTGACAACTTTGCAACGGGTCTAACTGCTGCTGACAACCAAGAACTTCCATAGCACACTGAGGTTTGAACATCAGTAGAGGCTACATGGCATAAAGGAACTTGCCCACATTAGGTAAAGGTAGTGCATTTTGAGAAAGCGAGAAAGTGCCCACCATAGGTCATGAAAGATCTGACGGTGAGGGAAATGCGGGCAAGTAGAAACATTAAAGTGCACAGTCACTTAGAAACAAGGAAATACATTAAGGTTTTATTTCATTTATTTTCATATTTCCATGGCATTTTGAATACTTAAATATGGAAAGTGACTGTTGGGTGGGCTCAAGTATTTGAATTCAAATTTTTGGCGAGAGGCAAATATGGTTAACAGTACTCACACAATGCAAAGACAAGCACTATGTCTACCAAGGCTTTGTGTCCTTGATAGCCTTGAGTTTATACTGGTTCATAATAGCCAGGTTTTCTTGTCCCCACTTGGGTCATTCCTTTTCATTTCTCAAGAGCATGCCTTCTAAAGGATTCTACACTAAAATAAATTGGATCCACTGTTGGGGGTCAAGATTTGTAATTCACCATGAGGGTGAAGAGCATACTCTCCTATCCCAATTATTTCCCCCAAGCAGACCAAGAAGCTTAATTATCCCACTTGCTTTTGAAATCTAAAGGTGGGTCAAGATCTCTGATTCACAATAAGGGTGAAGAGCATACTTTCTTACCACCAAGAGATCCTAATTGCAAGCTTTAATGTGCCTATGAAAAATGAATCAACTAGTAATATTTCCAGACATGAAAATAAGGGAAATACAAGCACTTAATTGTTTGTTTTTATGCTTCTAGGTAGCCCTGTGAAAAATCATTAGTAGCCTTTTTTCATTTAAATCTTTGACATGTGTTCTTTTAGGGAAAATTTTCAAGTGTTTAGAGAAACCCTACAAGCACAAACATTAGTCCAATAAAAGGTTAGTCCAAAATTATGCAAAAATCTGTAGTAAAACCTTTGTTAGACAATAACAAATTTGAAAAACCTTAAAAACACACTACCAAAGACCTAAAATTGATTAAAGAATTCAAACAGCAACAAGTTATAGGTTGGGTGATAATCTTTTGGTGACATAATATCGTATGATACTTTTCAGTATAGGGTTACAATCCTTTTGGTCTGTGTGATACTTTGCACTATACCCAAGTGATAGATTCTTGTATACTAGTATGATAGAATTTTATATGGGCACGTGATACTTTTACTAGCATAGTATCACCCAGTAGTACTGAGAACTATGATACAATACTAAGAAGGTATCACATGATAATAATGACTACAGAAGAAAAAAAAGACAGGAAAAACAAGAGAAAATGTATAGGTTAAGAGGAAAAACCATAATGTTCTGCCTCATGGTGGGTACCAAAAATTTACAATAGAATTTGTGCATTTCTCTAAACCCTTCTATCCAATATATCTTATATATTAGAACTCTCAAATGTAGTCTTAGAGCTCCCTATCCATTGAGTGCAAAGGTGTGTTTTTTAGCATATGAAGAGCTCTAAGCTCAACCTTAGAGACATGACCATTGCTAGAAAACCATGAAATGGGAGGTTCTTAAGATAAGAGCAAGAATACAAGTTTCAAAAAGAACTCTCAAACATACAATGCAAGAAATGAGCTAAGCTAGAATGAAATGCACAACACAACTAGATTAAGAAAGATGAGCATATTACAACCTTTTTACTTAAACTAGATGATCTAAGATATTGCAAAATAAATTATACTATTTACAAATGAGTCTAAAATAGTATGATGATGATAATGAGATGATTGGACAAGAAGCAAGAAGTTCTCCACAAAGCTCTGAAGAAACCTATCAAGAAACCTACAACATGACATTAGCTTAAAATGGGATCCTTAGATAGGGGGAGAGCTCTCTCTTTTAAAGGTAGATGGATGGTTGATATCAAGGTCAATAAATGGATGATCAAAGGTGGGGGTTGACTTTTTTCATGATCCATGTGTAAGAGAAAGTTAACCAATGAAAAGGAGTTGACTTTTCATGTGAAACAAAAGCCTCTTCTTTTAATTTGAAAATAGGAAAAAAAACTTTATGTGTGCACATTGGGTGGGTTAGAAGAATGGGGTATTTTATTTAATTATAAGGGGACATGTTCTTTTAATCAAATAGGAGCTTAGGATATTATAGCAAACTATAGGTTATAATCAAATAAATTGATTTTTAGCAATTTGGCCTATGGAAATGATTAATTAATTTACCCAAAAATGCTAAGAAGGGGGCTAATAGTCTAGATGACCATTTTTAGGTGATTAAAGGTAGATATTGGATGGGAAGTCATATTTACTGGCCCACTCCTGATCAATGTTGACACCATTTTTTATCTTTCCTTGGGTTGGTTACATAACAATAGGAACACAATCCAATTGATATGCCCCATTTTGTTGTCATGGATCTCTAAGTGTTTATCTCTAAATCTAGACTTCTTTGATGCTCCTTGATATTTGAGAGCCACTATTTTAGGATTGATCTTTACAGACATGGAAAATAAAGATGACTCCATTTTACTCGCACAAAAGGAAAACATCAATGTATCATCAGTAAAAAACCAAAATATTCTCTAACAAACTTGACCAAAATGGCAAGAACTGGTCGAACTCGAAGAAATTGACAAATTTTCCCTATAGTGCCTGAAAGGTGTACATGTGTACCCTATGCATGTGCACATGTGTGCAAAGTATGCATAGTATGGCCCCTTGTGGTATTTTTTCCTTTGAAAGGCACATATTGTGCATGTTGCACACATAGCACACATGTGCATTTGTAAAAAATGTCCATCTTTGTGTAGTAGTTACAAGTTCACTCTTGCTATACATAATGTGTTGCATGTGCACCCTTTTGGGGTACACATATGCACATATGTGCATTTTACCTTATGTTCTATCAAAGCCAAAGGATGGGATGCAAAGGTGTGGGAGAACAAACGTGCACATATGTGGCTCTATAGACTCTAGAATGCAAAAGGTGAGTTTATGGTAGGGTGAGTTTATGGTAGGGTACATTGTATTTATAAGCAAGGGCCTTTGGATGTGCACATCGTGCACCATTTTAGGTATGCTCATGTACATCTATGTATGTGTACTCTTTTTGGGTTTAATCATTGTGGATGCACATTTTGCACCACTAATAGGTGTGCATGTGTGCACTTTTTGCTTGCCTTGAAAATTTGTGATTTTCTTCTCAACTAATTTAGCTTGAGATTGATTGACCGAACATCGTAGAATGACCTAGAACCAAAGGGAGACCCTATTCACTAAGGCACCCAACTAGTGCCATGTTCTAGAGAATGGGATCCCTCACCCTAAAAGAAAAGAGAGGACCCCCATTTTGGACTCAAAATGGGGGGTGTTGTTAAACCACAACATAGCTAAAGGATAAAATTTATGCACTAAAGGAAAATTACACACCATGTGCACCTTTGCAAGGTACACAACTTAACCATGTCCTCCTTTGCTACCAAGTGTCAAGGTGCACACTTGCACACCTTGTACACTTGCGCACCTTGCACACTTGTGAACCTTGATAAGGAGTGTATTTTAGAAACTAAGGTCCCCCAAGATAATTGAGAGGGGGATGGGGGTGAATCAGTTATCCAACTAATAAAAAATTTATCAACCTTATTAATCCTTAAGCATGTGAAAAATATAACCAATAACCATAAGAAGATACTTATACGCAATAACATCAGATATGTTAACTAGGGAAACCCTTGATCATAGGGAAAACCTCAATGGGGATGGTACCCACAAAATGTACTAATATAAATGTTCCTTCCATGAGGATGGACTCTGTTAGGAGCTAATGAAATACATTCAGTGCATACTAGTCCTTGTTATGAGATTCCAACCATGTTAGGAGTTGTGCTAACCCTATTAGGAGTTGTAGAAGGCAAATGGACCCACTATCCAAATAGCTTCAAGGGAAAGATCACTGAACTCACTGTCTAACTAATATCTATATTATTCCTTGTAGAATAGAATAAATTTATAGCTCCTTATTTTTCATTTAACCAGACCAAACCTCTTCTGATCTTGATACCAAATCACCAACTTTGCATCTAATAATCCCTTGGATCACTTACTCACATTTACCAAATACTTCACATATCACACACTCGAATAAATAATTTCACATCAAGGAAAATAACCTTTCTTTATACCATATCCTCAAAATAATTCCTTTAGTCGACCTTCAGGCTTTCCCAATTAATTATAATAGGACCTCATTAAGATATATCAAAGTATTACATATTTTTATAACTATAAATAATTGTGGGCTCATTGTCTTTACAACTTTCCACATGTACACCTTCAAACTTTGCACACTCATTAACATCATCATCAAGTTGTCTAATACTATCACTATCTAAAAACACTCATCATGATTCTATACATAATAAGGGATACAAATAAATTATCAAAAACCACTTATTAGGTACTTTGTCTTCTTAATATCTTTTTTAAAACAAGCATATCTTTTGCATGTCTTTGACTCTCTATATGCGCACTTATCCACATCATCAAGATAAAATATAGAATGCATCCTTAAGTTCACTTGACCTAGTCATTGTACATAGTCCATACAACCTTGTTCTATTTCTGCTACTATGCTAGTCGGCATAGAACAATGCTATGTTGACATCAATAACAAACATAGTCATGAATGCAACATGTCAATCATGCTAACAATCTTTGCAACTGTTCTAAAAATTCTTAGGATACCTCTCCAAAGGAATACCATCAACATTCATGCTAACAATATCCCTTTTTGGTATTGATGGAAACATAGATTAAAAACATCTAAATTCCAAGAATACCAAATCAAACTCTTTTGTTGTTCTCCCCTTTTAAAATCCTCTTCATCAATCAAATTTGAAATCCACTAGAATATTGTTCCATATGTGCTTGCTCATTCTTAGGATTGACATCAATTATTCATACTTTGATTCTTAAGAAAAACTCTAATTATTTTATGGATAGTCATCAATTTTCACACTTCTCTCCCATTCAATGTTTCTCCTATTAACATCAATCACTCTCATCCATAATAATATTTCTCCTACAATTATAGGAGATATTTTTCATGTATAGTTCTCCCCCATTGACATCAATGAAAAAGCTTCATTATGTCAATTATTTGGTCCAAGTCTTCAATTAGCTCAAGTGTCCAAAGACATTGTTCTAAACTAACTACAAAGAGTCCTTGATGACTCAATTCATCTCAGATACTCCCCCATATAGGAAGCATCAGCATTAAGTCTAGATAAACAATAGTGCTTTGTACCACTAGACTGATGCAGTTTCTATATCATCTATTTAGAAGTAGGAAGGAGCATAATGCCAAGCATCCCTCATAAATACTCAAAATGTATCTTTAGGTAAAGGATTTGTAAATATATATTCAATTTGCTCTTATGTATTTACATACTCCAATTTAATCTCTTTCTCTGCAACTTTCTCTCTCAAAGCATGATAGTTAGTAGATATATGCTTATTCTTAGAATGCAACATAGGATTCTTAGAGATACTCAGTGTACTTGTGTTATCACAATTTATGATAATAGGTTCATAAAAATTGATCCCAATATCCTTTAGTGTCTACTTCATCCATATGATCTTATTACAATTGTTTGTTGCTACTATATACTTTTCTTTTATTGCACTCTATGAAATACAACCATGTTTCTTTCTTAGCCAAGAAACTAATCTTCCTTCAAGTAAAAATGATCCACCACTAGTGCTCTTTATGTCATCCATACCACCTTCCTAATCCACATGATTATATGCACACAAAGTAAAATCACTTGATCTATTATACCATAGTCCAAAATTAAGTATAACCTTTAAATATTTGAATATCCTCTTTATTGTTGCATAATGTGATTCCTTTGGATCATCTTGAAATATTTCTACTATCCCAATTGCATTTTTGATATCTAGGCTTGTGTGAGTCAGATATTGTAAACCTCTAATCATAGATCTATACTTCTTTTGCTCAACTATAGGTGTCTCATCTTTTCTAGATAATTTGTGACCAATTATCGTAGGTGTACCAATAGGATTATAACTTTTTAAGCCATATATTTTCAATAAGTCTTTTAAATAATTTACTTATGATAAGAAAATACTATCACTATTTTGTACAATCTGTAAACGCAAGGAAAATTTCATCTCACCAATCATACTCATCTCCAACTCATTCTCCATTTCATCATCAAACTTATCACTTGCTTCATTATTAACTCCAAAGATTATGTCATCAAAAAATATTGCAATGATCAATAATCCACTCTCAATTCCTTTCAAATATAAGTTACTATTTGTCATACCTTTAGAAAATCCCAAGTTTTCCAAATATTTATCCAACCTTGCATACTAGGTTTTAGGTGCTTGATTTAGACCATCCAATGCTTTCTTCAATTTGCATACCATGTTTTTTTTTATGTCAAGGGAAGTCCATTAGGCTTCTCAATTTACAATTCTTCTTCAAGTTCTCCATTCAAAAATGTTTAATTTACAACCATCTGATAAACTTTAAACTTCTTACTTACTGCATAAGCTAAGAACATTGTTACTAATTCCATTTTGGCAATAGGGGAAAATGTATTTTCATAATCTATACCTTCTTGCTATCAATATCCTTTGCATACATATCTTTATTTATTCCTCAAACATCACCTTGTACATTCATTTTATTTTTGGATACCTATTTAGTTCCTATAGCATTATTGTCTTTAGGTCTAGGTGTAGGACCAGAAAATGGGTTAGAACCTAGCATACTATGAGAAACCACAAAAATCAATAAAAATACACTAAAACTCCTCTAATATACCATGAAAGCGAACTAAAATAAATAAATAAACACAAAGTAAAACTCTCTCTTTAGTTGTAGCTCCCATGTCCTTCTTTCTTCTACATTTGATCTAGCTCCAATTGCCTATAGTGTCTACATAATTGAAAGCAAATGACTGAGCTATGATAATGCTATTGAGAGTACTAGAAGTTTGGTTTGGGCATGATGTGATAATAGAATTATTAAAGATCAAAAATGAGAGTAAGATGGCTCAATTTATAGCCAAAGTGAAAGAGGAGAGACATGAATGAGAGGATGGACACTTGCCAAATCGAGTGTGCAACTTGGCATGATATTCCTTAGAATATCTATGACAACCATGACACAATATGCCAAATATGAGATTCTATGACACATGAAAGTCAACATGGCTAAAAGTGGAGGAGAATCTATGACATGCATATGACATCTCAAAGCCACTTCTAGGATTCTATGATGCATGAAAGTCAACATGGGTAAAAGTGGATGAGAATTTATGATGTGCATATGACACCTCAAAGCCACTTGTACCCAAGAATCTATGATGATGGAGGCTTATTATAGATATGTGTAAGGAACATAATATATCAAATATGAGATATTTTAGCCAAGTGTAGGGATAATATCTACGACATGTCATGTCCATGTGTCAAGGATAGGTGGAATATTTGAATTAAAAATTCATATATCTACACAAATAGATATTAGTAAAATAGAAATTATAAGTGGAAAAATGGGACTTAGGAAATTGGGAATTCCCATAGTTTGCAAAGATGAATCAATTAATTAATTAATATAAATTAATTGAGAACATTTGATTAGCAAGAATAATTAGTGATGCATAATGAAAATGATTGAACTGACATAGGATTAGATTAAATGATTGGCTAATTTGATGAAATAAATGATGATAATATCCTTTGATGAAATGCAATGATTATGCAGATCAACTAGGATGATGATGGGTAGATCAAAGCCATGATCAAATTGAATGATAGATTAGGATTGAATGCATGTCAAGGAAACATGACATGGATTAAGGACATGTGATATTTAACTAACATTGTAAATTCTATAGGATTGAAATCAATTGATAAGGTTGATCATAATAACATTAACGAATATTGTCAATGTTATTAAATTAGTTTGATGATACCATGATCTAACATTGAGGGACTCAAAAATGTCAAAGATTAGATAATAAGAAAGATAAATTTGACCTAGCACTGAGGGACATGATAGTACTAAGTTTAAATTTGATAGTTTTGATAAGATTTGATAGGTTGCCAAGGCACTAAGGAACATCAAAATACCTAGGGTTTGATAGATGATGATTGATTTGAGATATTTGATATATTTCAAGTTGAGTATGGCTGATTTGGGACTACTTTGGGTTGATTTGGGATGATTTTAGGTTGATTTGAGATGATTCTAGATTGATTTGGGATGATTTTAAATATGTTGAAATGATTTTGGATTGATTTTTGAAAATTTGGATAAAATAGGGATTGATTCCAAAATGATCTACAATTGATTTGAAAGGGGATATTAATGATGAAGGATATTGTTAGAATATGTTTGCATGATAATCAAGTTGGCCAAAAGATCAGAATTAGTAAAATGAGAAAATGGGATGAGTTAGTATTAAAAAGTGATTAAACAGTAGATGTGAATCATTTTTTAGTGTCTACACTAGGAACCAATTCCCATGTCTTATTCTTCACAATCTAATCTAAATCTTCCTTCATTTCTTGAATCCAATGATCATCTTTGCATGCTCATTTTCCTTCTTTAGTTCAACTTCAGAAATCAAACATAATTCCTATGTGTTAAGTTTTATGGATCTCTGATAGATAATACTGATACTATAAATATGAGAACAATAGAATTCTTAATTGGATTACTATTGACTAGTCTTGTTCTTCAAATACTGATTGTTAGTGTAGTTTTTTATTTTTTCCTATTTTGCTAGGTTTTTCCTACACTTTTAATAATCTCGCTTAGGTTAATAAAGCATGTCTTATTAGGTGAATGGTTGTGAGGTGTCACCTTCCTACATGTGAGCATCCATTAGCTATCTTTGGAAGATACTTTGCTATCTTTAGTCCGATAGATGGTTGCTCCTCATTGGTTGGTGTTGCCACCTCCTCTCTCTTCCTTGCCTATATAAGCATGCTACCTGGCTTGTATTTGTATCTCTTGTTTTTGCATCCTCTTAATGCTATTTTGCTTCCAGCATTTGCATTACTCTCTTGGAGACTAACTCTATGATGTTATTTTGATTTTGTATCATTTGCATTCATAGTTTAGATATTTACTCTTTGCACTAGTTTTCTGGATTATTAATCTTTTCAGATTCTAACATGGTATCAGAGCTTTTCTATGTGCAAGAGTAGATTTTAGTTTCCTTATTTGAGAGATTCAGGGGGGGCAAATAAACTTTATTTTAGTTATTTGAAAAATGAAGTATGCTCTTCTCTTGCATCTTTGGATGATCTTGAGAATCAGAAAAGTTTTGACAAAAATAGTTTTTCTCTGGGGTTTCAATCTCAAATCTGACAACCAACTTGCATATTTGGAGTTTTCAATCAGTTTTGCAAGTTCCAGCATGCCATTGATGGACTTGAAAAGCTGATCCAGCATTTTCATGTCAAATTTTGGTTGCTGGGGTCGTTTTCTGATTTTTGGAGCCATTTTTTTTCTGTTAAAGGCATCTGATTTACACTATAGCAACATCTTCTGTTCATCAGGAAGAAAAATGCTTTCTGGGTTTTGTTTGCAGCCTTGAAAAACCATCTAGGTATCTTTTAGATTTTGCATGCAAGCTGTATATTTTTCAGAATCAAGCATGCAAAGCTACAGCCATACCCCTCTCCGTTGGCAGCCGCAGATTTGAATGCAGTTTTCAAATGTCTTGTTCTTGCTCATACGGACTCCGATTTTGATGATTCTTGTTATGAACTTGGCTATTTTTTTGTGCTCTATCCACTATTGGAGTTATTTTTTGATTTTCATGCATGAATTCTTCAGAAATTGCAGATTCTCAGCCGTGACTGTGCACAGTTCTTGTTTTGGAAACTTCGGAGGATCATAACTTTCTCATACGACCTCATATCAAGGCGATTCTTTTTTTGAAAGTGCATGATTTTTCGAGTAGATCGCAGTGGTGCTATTCGTTTCCTTGATTATTGTGCCCAAGTTTCACTTTTAACATATGCTCTTCATGAGGGTTTGTAATGCATTGAAATCAAGACCTACTTGTGGTTTTTTTGGCCATAACTTTTGCATATGGAGGTATTTTTCCGATCCAAAAAAAAAAGCGCCGGAAAGCTGGTTCCGAGATGGAGATGTCGGTACAAGTGTTTTTGAGTTTTGATTCAGTTTGGTTGCCTGTTATGGCAGTCGAAGCTGGATGTTCTATTTTGCACTCCGGGAGGCATATCTTGAGCTTTCGATCTCCAATTTTGGACTTCTTTATATCGTTGGAAAGCTCTTTCTGTGCTCTTTCCAGTTATGCTGGTTGTTGTTCCAGATTCTGTTCCAGACACATCCTATTCAGTCTTTTGCATTTTAGCATTCTGGTGGATATTCTGTTTGTTTCAGCTCCGGAGATTGATTTTGTTGCTTCAGTTGCTTCGTTTTTGGCTTTAATTTCTTTTGTTTCAGCCTTATGTTTTTTGTGATCATTGTTGATATTCACTGTAAGCATCTTTATGCAACGCACTGAAATAAAGTGCCACTCTTGCATTTTGGGATCCTTTTCATCATTGTGATTCGTTGTACTCGCACTATTATATAAAGTGCCATGGGGGGGATAGTTGTTTGCCGCTTATAGGCTCTCTTTCTCTAATTCCTCATGCAGTGTCGACAACACATGCCTTTATTTGTGTTTGTACCTCACTCTTGATGAGTTTGGCTCCTGTGTTGTAGGAGATTTTTGGCCCATCTTTTCAGCTGCCTGTCACCTCACCTACCTTAAGGGGAGGTTATATTTTTATTCTATGCTTCTTTGGTTGATGGTTCGTGCCTTCTATTTCCATGGAGGTTCCTTTGGTTGATGGTTCGTGCCTTCTATTTCCATGGAGGTTCCTTTGGTTGATGGTTCGTGCCTTCTATTTCCATGGAGGTTCCTTTGGTTGATGGTTCGTGCCTTCTATTTCCATGGGGGTTCTACAGATCAGCATTTTGACAGAGTTTTGCGGTTCTTCATGCTTCAGTGATGCTGCTTCTTCATGATCACTCCTTGTTCCTATTTTAGGGGACAATTTCCCTAGTGGGAGACTTCTTTAGTTCTTCACTAGGTTCTTACCTCTTTTTGGGGGAGGGTTTTTCCCTTGTGGTTTTCTCTCTTTCCCCGCTTTCAGAGGTTGCATCTTCTTGCATTGTACTTGGGTACCTAACATGGCCTCGTTGCCGGGACCCATTTCTACATCCACCTAAGCTTCGCTTATGGGGGGGTGTTAGTGTAGTTTTTTATTTTTTCCTATTTTGCTAGGTTTTTCCTACATTTTTAATAATCTCGCTTAGGTTAATAAAGCATGTCTTATTAGGTGAATGGTTGTGAGGTGTCACCTTCCTACATGTGAGCATCCATTAGCTATCTTGGGAAGATACTTTGCTATCTTTAGTCCGATAGATGGTTGCTCCTCATTGGTTGGTGTTGCCACCTCCTCTCTCTTCCTTGCCTATATAAGCATGCTACCTGGCTTGTATTTGTATCTCTTGTTTTTGCATCCTCTTAATGCTATTTTGCTTCCAGCATTTGCATTACTCTCTTGGAGACTAACTCTATGATTCTATTTTGATTTTGTATCATTTGCATTCATAGTTTAGATATTTACTCTTTGCACTATTTTTTTGGGTTATTAATCTTTTCAGATTCTAACATGATGATCTCTAATATCTATGTGCAAAATCTACTTCTTTGTATATTTAGATGAAGTGAGATGAATACTTGATGCCTCTACAAATTAGATAATATAGAGAAGTGATGATAATAATCTGAATGCAAATCATTGAGACAAGATGTCATTTATAGATGTTGTAATGTAGTGATCTAATGCTTGTATATATACCATAGTGAAGGGTCATGACCTCTATAGAGTCATGGTCATGCCTCTACGATGGCATGAACAATTTTTGTTTAATAAAAACTAACCTTAACATAAGGTAGTCAGTGATTACTATGTTTTTGAAATTAAAAGCGACCAAAATCAAGGGGGTCGGCCCTTAATAGTCAAAAGGCTGGTAACCAACACATTACCAACTAGTAATAAAAATAGACAAAAAGAATAGGAGAACTAGCAGTCAGAGACAAGAACCTAAAACTAGAGAGCTAGAACCAGAAAAGAACCCTAGCAACTAAACAAAGTCCAACAAGGCACCCAGGCCAAATAAAAACTTAATTATAGCTGATAACCAGCAAAACTATAATTGTCATAATAGTATATAAAGTCTTTGGATCCATGGACCCCATAACTGAACAAAAATAAAATAAAAATTTAAAAAAAGAGACTTAGATTTCTTTTTCCCATTTTCCTCTTGCATGAAGAAGAATTTGGGCCCAGTCATCAGCAAAGAACTTAAAGAGTAATTTATTGTCCTCCATGTCCAAGCTAGCTTCCTCCTTCTCCTGTGCCAGCAATTGGAGGGTATTTGTAGTAGCATGAGTAACTTTAAGTCCAAACTTGGAGAAGGTGAAAAAACCCTCCTCTAAAGCTTTGACTCTTTCCTCCAGGTTTCTATAATGCTCCTCCATTGTCGCCATCTCCTCTTTATGCTCCTCAACCTTCTTAGTAGCAACCTCCTTCATTTTTTGTCCCTTTGGTTTATCCTACAACACCCGTGGTTTAGAATAAATATTCAAATTTTCCTTAACAGGGGAAGAGATGGTAATTGGGGAAATATCCTTTTTTCTCGTCTCATCACAAAAAGTAAAGGGTTTAAGTGAGAAGCTAGTTGAAACATGGGTTGTCTCAGTATTCCTTTCTTTGTCGTCTAACACTTAAGTTTGAGTGTCATCCATCAAAATGTTCCCAGAATTGAAACTTTTTTCCCCCTCCTCATTACCATCATCCTTTTTAGAGTTGGAAATGCTTTCCTCCTCCCTTCCGTCACTGTTATTGTCTGAGCTATCTTCTTCAACTTTCTCAACAGGGTATCTAATTGACTTCTGCGTACCCCTAGCCTGGGATTGAGCTAGCCTACAAGACCTTCTTCTTGCTTTTCCCCTAATATCTTCACCAGAATCCTCTCCAACAACCTCTACCACCTTATCAACTTTTAATTTCTTGTTTCCCTTTTGTTCTATTGCTATGTCAAGTTTTTTCTTTTTCTTAGTATCCTTACTAGGAGATGGCCTAGGAGTATGGATTTTTCTCCCCATATTGGAGCTCGGGGGGGAAATCCTACTATGGTAGGGGTTTCCACAACAACCTCTTTAGGGGGACATAAAGCTAAGTGGAACTGATACAAAAAAAAAAAATTAACCCCTGATGAATAATGGTGAAGTTTAGGCCTTTACTTTTTTTTTCCTTAATATCCTTAATCATATCCTCAAGCGAATGTAGAAGAAAAAATGGAGTGGAAATGAAATCCCTATTTCTAAAATGATTCAACAAGGGAAAATGATAGTAATAGCACACTCCAAACTTGCCTTCCAGGGTGAGATACTTCATCAGGACTAGACACACATCATCCCAGGGCTCAGGTAGCTTATCCCTTTTAAACCCTCCTATGTAGTGAATCGGCTCCTCATTCTTTGCAAAGAAGTTTTTCATGCTATTCTCATCTGATACTTTGGTGACTTTCTTCCACTTTTTTCCCTTCATTATGAGTCATGTTGCCATGGCAATAACCTCCTCCATGACTTGAAAAGTAATCTCGTTGATTGTGACCTTCCTATCATCCCAATTATTCACAAATAGTAAGGCACAATTTTCATCGTGCCCAGCCATGGACAACATATATGGCAAAAAACCCCCTTCCTTTAGGAGATACCAGGTCGCCATCCAATCCTTGAACTTCTCAAGTCTCGTTGGTTCCAACCGATTCATATCACCTACCATATCAATTTCACCACTATCCTGCCTCTCTTCCTTAGAAATACGCATCAGAACTTTATCATTTTCCAATTCTCTATGGATGCTCTCTTACTTTAATCCTTTGGGGGAATAGGGATCAAAATTACAGACCCTTGTATGATGAGCACCAGAATCCCATAACATCTTATTATGAGATTCGTGGGTATTAAAAAACCTAATTTTCTCTGCCCGTCGATTTTTGACATCCCAATCCATAATATCTATCATACTTCCATTTGGGAAGTGATTCGAAGCTTGCCTCGAGTTACCATAATTGCAAAAACACAATTTCCTTAATTCATAATTACTCCACTTGTCATTTGTACGGCCACGTCTATCTCTTATTTCCAAAATGCTAAAGTTGAATTTAGCGACAAAGTTCTCCATCTCGCCAAAATTGGCCTTACTTTTAAATTTAGTGATCATCATTTTGAATTCTACCGCCTTTTTCCTCAAATATCAACATCCTTAGATTTTTGTTGATATCAACTAAATTTTCCCAGCACATGATTGCCCTAACCTTAAACCCCATGGCAGTCACAGTGTCTGCCACTTGATTACCCTCCCGGTAGAAATGCTGCAGGTGGACCATTCTCATTTCCTCCAATATATTTTTAATATCCAGGATGATATTTCTAATCTTCCATCCCAATTTTTCCTCCCCCTTTACCCAATTGATCACCAGTTTGGAGTCCCCTTCTATAGTTAACTCTAAAATGTTTCTTTCCCTAGAAAGTTTTAGACCCTATAATAATGCCATAGCTTCTGCCACATTATTGCTACCAATCCCCACCTGGCCTACATAAACCAATAGAACATCACCATTCCTGTCTCTCAGCACACCACGAGCCACTCCCTGTCCTCCTTTCACAGCTTCATCAAAATTTAGCTTATATTGTGTGATGGTGGGTGATCTCCATATTGTCTATTGTCTCCTCCTCCTAGCAGAGCTATCAAAAAGGAAGAAGTCCAATTGACAACCCCAATTCTCAGCCACAATGCCTTCAATTCTTCTGGTTCCTTCTTTGGCATCTTGTATTTAGCTACTCTTATATTTTCCTTCAACAGTTTTTTCATCACTCCAAAAACCACTTCAACCATCCTATTTTCTCCCCTGAATATCTTGTTATTCCTTTCTTTCCATATGTGCCAGCATACATATGGTGGGATAAACTTCCATAAGAGGATTAGTCTTGAATGATGGAATGGGCAATCCCAATTATCCATAAACTATCCCAAGTTATCTTTCATGACCCATACCACCCCCAATATTTCCCAAACCTTAGTCTAGATGTCAACCACAAACTGACATTCAATGAAAAGGTGGTAAATAATTTCTTCCTTTTGTTCAAAAAGGTAGCAACGGTTTGTTATGTAGAATCCCCTTTTTTTCAAATTATCGATTGTTAAGATTTTTCCATGTTGAACCATCCACCAAAAGAAATTAATCTTAGGTATAAGATTACTAATCCATACCTTACTCCACGTAGTTGGGCATAGTTCCTTACTGAACATTAGAGTATAAGCAGATTTGACAGTAAAGTTCCTAGTCAGAGTTAAATCCCAAGCTAATACGTCTTCCTGTGGTAGCATTGGGATCCTCTGTTCCTTTATTAGTTCTTCCAGTTCCTCTATGAGAATACCTATCTCCTACGGATACTCCTCCTTCAATAGCTTCTTCCATCTCCTCCACTGATCAATGTAGTCTCCCACCCTAACCCCTATGTCCTCCTTAAGGAGTTCCTTTAAACCACTATATTTACTTAAAACCAGTGGTTTCCCCTCTATCCATCTATCTTCCCAAAACCTTATATTGAAGCCATTTCCCATAATCCACCTCAATCCTTCTCTTAGCAGTCCTATATTTCTAATAATGTTTTGCCAAATCTTTGAACCACTCGAGAGGTCATTATTATACAGGCTCCACCGAAAGGATGTATTAGACAAATGTTTACCTTTCATAATATTTCCCCACCCCTTGTTTCCTTCTGCCAGTCTCCATCCAATTTTTGTAAGGAGAGCTTTTGGTTTACACACCTCCTCCAAGTTGACCAAATTCAATTTATTTTTCTCTTCAGTCCCTGACCATAGGAAATTCCTTTGAATTCTCTCAATTTTCTCAGCCATATTAAGATTAATCTTAAATATGGATAAGAAATAAATAGGGATTCCCTGAAGGGCAGCAACAATTAGTTGAATTTTTTTGGCATTCCTTAATATCTTCCCTTTCCACCCTACAAGCTTCTTTTGAATTCTCTCCACTATCAAATTCCAAAATTCATTAGACACCTCCTTGGTAGCGAGGGGGAGGCCTAAATAAGTGTCTGGGAGGCAAGCAGATTGGAAATCCAAGATTTTCTTAATCCTTCTTTGAAGTGACAGTGTTAAAGAAATAAATCTTGCTTTTATGGTAGTTCACCCATTGCCCTAAGCTTTCTTCATAATTATGTAAAATCATTTTCCAAGCTTCAGATTCCATGATTGAAGATTCTCCAAATAGGAAGGTGTCATCCAAAAATTGTTGAATAAACTCAGCTTTAGCATTAGTGGCTGGTTTCACACCTTTAATGTAGCCCGAATCAACTAATTTACAGAATGACCTTCCCAAGACTTCAGCAACCATGATAAATAGGTAAGGTGAGAGGGGGTTGCCCTGTCTTAAGCCTTTTCCTACCATTATGTTACCCCATGGGGACCCATTTAGTAGGATGGAGTACTGCACTAAGCTCACCATCAACATGATTAGGTTTTCGGTGATTACTGTGTTTACTTGCAATGATAAGTATATTATGATCTTCACTAATGTATAATCATTCAATATTCTGTTAGCTGATAATGTCATTAATTTAATTTCAAACAATATACATACATACATACATACATACATATATATCTATGTATATGTATATGTATATGTATATGTATATGTATATGTATATGTATATATGTATGTGTGTGTGTATGTATGTATGTATGTATGTATAAATTTTTCAATCTTTTCCATACAATACAATGGAAACATAAACACAGATTATTATATCAGATAAACATCATTTACTTCTATTGATGCTAAAACATTAACACTCCCTCTTTAGCAAGGGAGAAGTAATACACCATTTGGATTTCAATATAGAATACCTAATTGTTTTATTTGATCTTCACACAATGAATAGTTATAGGGAAGATAACAAAAATCACCAAGTTACGAACACTATCATAATGTACATCATAAACTCTAATTGTCTGAAACAATATCTAGAGTAACCATAATGGAAATGTTATCTATGATCTCTAGTTTCTTGAAGCAATGTTTCCATAATAATAACATGAAAGTTTTGTACTCATGATCTCTAATTTCTCTAAACAATGTCCAGAGATGTCCATGACAATAACATGGGTTCATTATCTATGATCTCTAATTGCTCGTGGCGATGTCTATAGATGTCCATTATAGCATGCCTATCATTATAATAGGCCTATCATTTACAAGATCATCACCTTGTAAATAATTACCTTCTAAATAAATATGTCCATGAAATATTGTCACCTTTCATTGCATATCGAATGTGACTAAACAACAATAGAAGCATAAACACACATGAATTTAAAATTTTAATTCAATATTCAATATTACAAATCAATCATACCAAGATTTTCTCTAAAGTATTTCAACTTCACCTTAGCAAGAGGTTTGGTAAAGATATCAATTGTTTGCTCATTAGTACAGATGTACTCTATTTGAATGATTACTCAATTCACCATATCTCAAATGTAGTGGTAAGAAAATTTCAATACGTTTGGAGTGATTATGGAAAACTAGATTTTTTGAAAGCTTGATGCAACTTTGATTGTCACAATAAATCACAATGAGCTTCAAAGCTCTCTTGAAAAAATCTGCTAACAACTTTTTTAGCCATACCACCTCTCTAGCACACAAGGAAGATGCAATTTATTCTGCATCGGTGAAACTTTATATAATTGAAGTCTATTTTCTGCTAGACTAGGAAACCATACTAGATCCTAGACTAAAGCAATATCAAAAAGTACTCTTACATTTAGTAGGACTACTTACTCAATCAGAATTTGAATATCCATGAAGTTTGATGTTGACTTTATCATATTTGATTCTCATTCAATTAGTACCCTTTAGATATCTCAAAATGTATTTAACTATATGTAGATGTATCTTCTTTGGTGCACACATAAGCTAACTCAAAGTGTGATTAGCATAGCATATGTCAGGATGAGTATTAACCAAATGCATTAAAGATCCAATAATTTGCCTATAGTAAATTAAATCTATAGGTTCTAATCTGATTATGTCATCTTTCAACTTGTGTAGGTTTACTTCCATAGGAGTAGCCTGTTAGAGTAAATAATTAATTAATTCTTAATTATTTATTCTATTACTTAAGCTTACTTAGGTTAATGCATGTAGTTGAGGTTAGTTTTTGACAACACGAGAGTTTTTTCCCTTTAGCATACTTATCTTTTCCACCTTTTGTGGATGTGTGCTGAGTTGTCAACCTTATCTCCTACCTCATTCCAACTTGTTCTACAAGCTTCCATGAGGCCTTTCTATTTGGTCTCTCACTCATTATAAAATCATTCCAATTCCATTTTCACATAGCAATTCTAATTTTTTATTGTGAAATATTCTTGTGTGGTATTTTCTTCAAGCTCTTTGCTCCCTAGGTTTCTCTTTAACAAACTATTTGCACTACAAGTGATCTTGGTGCATTATCAGAGTCAGATTCTCAACTCCTACATAGCCGATGGTTTACATTCCATCATTCCAAATTTTGTTAAAATGTCGACTATATATTTTCCTTGATTCTGAAGAAATTAGTTATCCTATTGCCAAACTTCTAATCCAAGAAAGTAGTGAAGTAGACCTAAGTCTTTCATTTCAAACTCTGATGTGAGTTCTTCTTTGCATTTCTTTATGAGATGTTCATCACCTATTATCAAAAAATCATCAGCATATAACACAGAAATAATCATATCATCACCATCTATTTTGAAGTATAAGTTGGGATTAGCTTCATTTTTGTAATATCCTAACTTCATTGGATAGTTGTCTATCCTTTCCTACCATGCTCTGGGACCTTATTTGAGACCATAAAGTGCTTTCTTTATTTTAAAAACATAAGTTTTGTTGTCATGAGTATTGAAACCTTCTGGTTGCTCAATGTAGACTTCTTCTTCAATATTTCCATTAACGAACACTATTTTGACATCCATTTGATGAACCTTTCATCCCTTGGATGTTGTAATAGCCAAGATGGTTCTAACTAAAGTATATCTAGAAATTGGAGCAAATTTTTCTTCATAATCAATGCCTTCTTTCTATGAGAAATCCTGTGCTACAAACCTGATTTTGTATTTTTCAATGCTACCATTAGATGCATGTTTAATTTTAAACAACCATTTGGAAGAAAGAACTGATTTGTTCTTAGGTCTTGGTACAATATTCCATACATCATTTTTTAATATAGAGTTATATTCTTCAATCATTGCTTCCTTCCAAAACTGATTTGAAAGTGCTTCTTTAACACTGGACAATGAAACATAACATGATTGATTTCTTATTCTTTTTCTCTCTCACATCACTTCATTAGGTTTAATGTGATTTTATTCTATCATTTTCCTTGCCCAAAGTGGCCTCTTTTTATTATTGATATTTTCATAATCTTCATGATTAGACATATTGGAAGAGGAAGGTTCAAAATCATTCTCCCTATCAATTTCTGTTTGTTGATTTTCATCTACTTTAGGAATAGATTCAGTAATAGATTCATCACTATTTCTAGAAATATTAAAGGTAGTATCTTCTTCAAATTTCACATCTTTGCTAATCTCAATTGTTCTTTGACCTAGAATGAAGACCTTGTATCCTTTTGTTCTTTCACTATATCCAATAAATATTCCCTTCTTCCTAGAAGGTTCTAGTTTTGTTCTTTTCTCTTTAGGTATGTGAATATAAACTAGACATCCAAATATTCTTAGATGACTTAGATTAGGTTTAATGCTAGCGAATACTTCTTCTAGAGTGGTCTTCTCTAAAACTAAGTGTGGACATCTATGTTGAATGTAGACTACAGTGTCAAATGCTTCAGCCCAGAAAGAAGTATGAAGGTTTTGATTGTGCATCATTGCTTTGGCTAATTCAACAATTGATCTATTTTTCTAGGTAAAAGCACAGATTTGTGTCACCATTTAGGATACCAAAACCTATTTTGGTCAAATCTCATTTCTCTATCAAAATTCATTTTTTTTCAAAAACTAAAAATACCCTTTTATAGATCTCAAATTCAATACCATCATTATATAAATTTTTGAGTGTTTTGATTAGTTACAATATGTTATAATCTCAAAATATTATAAGTCGGTATTTCAACATTTCAAAAGATGCTCCCTCAAAAAAGGAAAAAAAATAGTAAATCATATCAAAAAAATTTAAAAATTATATTTATCTCTAGAAGAGAGAGTCATCTTCATGAATACATAATTTTTTTTCAAGAAGGTGCAGATTTGATAGAGAAATTTTGATGGGAAGGAAAATTATTGGATTCTGATAAGGTCAAGTTTGAGTAGTTATAACAAATAAAATATACATCAAAAATAATTATTTGTTTTTTTGTTCCCTAGCTATACATGTCATCTATACGATTTTCAGATTAGAACAAAAAAAGATGATTTACATATACTTATTTAATGGGAACTACACCATATATTTTTTATAGTTAAAAAAGTAACTTCAAAATAAAATAAAATGAACTTACTGAAAAAAATTATAAAAAATTATAGGCATAAAAAATTCATCCAATTCTACACATTTCATCAATTTACATCAATTTCAAATTCTAAACACAAATACAATTTTTTTTGTCATTAATGTTGAACTGTCACATTTTGATATCTCATTTCTTTATAAAAGGTGACACAAGTTTGTGCTTTTACCCTTATGTTTCACAATTCCATCATGTTGAGGATTATAAGGTACAAAAAACTCCCTCTTAATCCCAACAGCAATGCAAAAATTCTTTAAAAATATCAGAGATATATTCACCTCTATTGTTTGATCTTAGAATTTTTATTTTATATGTCCTAACTGATTTTCAACTAAGGCTTTGAACTCTTTGAATTTTTCTAAGACTTTACTTGATTATTTGTGTTTCAAAAAATAGATCTAAGTTCTTCTAGAGTAATCATCAATACAAATTACATAGAAGAAACACCCATTAGGAGAAGGTAGAAACATAGGACTGTAAAGATCAGTATGAATTAGTTCAAGAATGGATTTAGATTTGTGAACACTTTTAGGAAAAGATAGCTTAGTTCCTAAGGCACATCCTTTGCAAATACTTAAATGATTAGTTTTTAGGCTAGGTAAACCTTTTATAATTTTTCCTATGGATGATAATGCACGGTAGTGAAGGTGACCTAGCCTCCTATGCCAATTTTTGGTGGAATTTGTCGTTTCATGACTAAGCTAGTTTTTTATTATTACAAAGTTTATAAATACTTCCATCTCTAAATCTGATGGAAATTGCTTTCTTGAAATTAGAGTTCTCAAGCCAAGATAGAACTTTTTCCTCTTGGAATGTGATTCTAAGCCCTTGATCAGCAAGGCCAAAAATGGAGACAAGGTTTCTCTTTATATCTGGTATGTATAAAAAAAATTTGAGTTGTAGAGTAATTCTTGAGTTTAGGTCAATTGAACAGGAACCAATTCCTTTAATAGGATGAGTAGAGTTATCTCTAATCGTAACTTCTTCTTAAGCTTGATCTGTGAAGGTTTCAAATTTGTCTTTAAAACCTATAATGTGACAAGATGCTCTACTATCTATGATCCAAGTATTGTGATTAGAGTTTAATTCACTTGAAAGGGCCAAATAAAAGGCATACTTTTCTCTTTCTTATTTATCTTCACCCTCTGCTTTGATTTCTGCTAAGGATTCTTGAATTCTCTTCTTTTCAACACAAAATTTATGGGGGTGACCAATTTTGTCACATTAAAAACATCTAACTTTTGACCAATCATGTTTCTTGTAAGATTTGTTAGATTCATTTTTGTTGTATTTGAATTTTCTCTTCTTATTTGATTTTACATGAATTGCTTGAATTTCTCCCTCTTAATTTGTACATAGTCCTCTTGAGACTAATCTAGATTCTTCTTGAGTGCATTCATTTTTTAATACATCAAATTTTGGAAGTTTGGGTCAAGATCTTAAACCTCAAATAAATGTTTCCCATGATAGTGGAAGACCTCTCAATGCTATCATGTTGAGTTCTGTGTCATCAACTTGACTTTCCATTGTTGCAAGTTGATCTTTTAGTTTAGAAATTCTTAGAAAGTATGAGGTGATAGATTCTCCATTTTTCATCTTTATGTATAGAAGATCTTGTTTTAGAATTAATAATATACTAGTATTGTTGATTTCAAATGTATCTCAAATTATGGAGAACCTCTCAAATGCAATCTTGAGACTAGATATGGATTGTAGGATATGATCTTTCATAGAATCAATAATGATTTTCATTTCTTTGTTATTATTTCTTTTCCATGTAACTTTCTCTGGTCCATTTTTAGGCATAGACATGTTTGTTTCAATATATTCTTCTAATTCCATTTCCCTTAATATTATCATTACTCTAATTTTCCATGATGATAAATTAGATGCACCCTCAAGCCTATCTTCTAGTCTCACATGATTCACCATTTTAATTTTGAAATTTATTCTCTTTTAGAAATTTTGAGAATTTAGATTTTAATTCCAAGTAATAGTTTTTCTTATCAGAATGGCTCTGATACCATGTTAAGTTTTATGGATCTCTGATAGATAAAATTGTTACTATAAATATGAGACCAATAGAATTCTTACTTGGATTACTGTTGAGTATTTTTGTTCTTCAAATACTGATGATCTCTGAGACCCGTGTGCAGAATCTACTTCTTTGTATATTGTTGATGAAGTGAGATGAATACTTGATGCCCCTACAAATAAGATAATATAGAGAAGTGTTGATAATAATTTGAATGCAGATCGCTGAGACAAGATGTTGTTTATAAATGTTGTAATGCAATGATCAGATGCTTGTATATATACCATAGCTAAGGGTCATGACCCCTATAGATTCATGGCTCTACATGGTCTTTGGCCACATAGAGTCATCCCTCTACAATGGCATGAACAACCGTTGTTTAATACAAACTAACCTTAACACAAGGTAATCAATGATTGCTATGTTTACTTACAATGATAAGTATATTATGATCTCCACTAATGTATAATTAGTCGATATTCTCTTAGCTGATAATGTCATTAATTTAATTTCAAACAATATACATACATACATACATACATACATACATACATACATACATACATACATATATATATATATATATATGTATGTATGTATGTATGTATATGTGTATATGTATGTATGTATGTATGTATGTATATGTATATGTATAAATCTGTCAATCTTTTCCATACAATATAATGGAAACATAAACACAGATATATGTATAAATAAACATAATAAACATTTATCTGGAAACATAAACATAGATTAGTATATAAGATAATCATCATTTACTTCTACTGATGCTAAAACATTAACACTATGAACTATGTTTCTTGTCATCAATCCTTTTTCTTTACTTCTAGTAATATGATTCTTAAGGTGGTTCTTTGTCAAGTTTATGTTTGGTGTGGGAGTTGTTATTTTAACTCTTACTTCTAATCTTGGTTTTGATCTTTCATCTTCTCTTTATTCAACAATTTGAACATCATTCTATAAATCATTGTTAGTCTCAAAGAAATCTTCAATATTTTCTCTAACAAGTTTAGGATTGTCTTCTTCTTCATCAAAAATATAATCCAACATTTACTCTTTAAATCCAAACTTTCTGTCCACTTTCACCTTTGCACACTCAACAATTGTCTTCATTCTATGACTAAAATATTAATAATCTTTGTTTTTTTATTGAATAACCAAGGAACATACCTTCATCGCTTCTTGCATCAAAATTACCAATATCATCATCCTTCTTTATGTAACACTTACTTCAAAAAAATTGAAATATTTTATTGAAAGTGCATGTCTAAACCATAATTCATAGGGAGTCTTATTTGTACATTTTTTTATTTGTACTCTCTTCATGGTGTATACTGTTGTATTGAGTGCTTCTCTTCAAAATTTCTTGGACACATCATTCTTAAACACCACTTCTCTTGTTGTTTCTATTACAGACCTATTTCTTCTTTCAACAATCACATTATGCTCAGTAGTCTTAGGTGTTGATAGTTGTCTCTTAATACCATTTTCTTCACAAAAGATGTTAAACTCTCTAGAAGTAAACTCACCACCTCTATTTGATCCTAAACACTTTATCTTTACACCAGATTCATTCCCAACTCTATTCTTAAACAACTTAAATTTTTAAATGCCTCATATTTTTCTTTAAGAAATGCTACCCACATCATTCTAGTAAAATTATCAACAAAAATCATAAAGTACCTTTAACCATAGAATCCTCTTGTTCTAGTAGGATCACTCAAATTTGTATGAAAAATCTTTGATTTTGATGTGGTAGTGAACATCTTTTTAGGAAAATAAACTTTCTTCTACTTAGACATAACACATTCTTTGCAAACAACATTAGTAGGTTTCATGATTCTAGGTAGATCTCTAACAACAAATGTACTACTATCCTTCACAATATTGTCAAAGTTTATATGAAAAAACCTTCTGTGTCATAACCAATTGTTATCCACTTTTGTAACTAAACAATACATCTTTGTAGGGTTCAATTGAAACATATTACCTCTAGATCTTATACCTATTCCAATCAACTTACCATCCTTATCTTTGATAATGCATGTCTTCTCTGTGAATTGCAACTGATAATCTATATCAACCAACTGTCCAACACTCAATAGGTTATGTTTTAATCCATCAATAAAATAAACATTAGTAGTGGTAGTCTTTCCATCAAGAGTAATGGATCCTATTCCCATGATGTGACAATTTTTATTGTTATGAACTCTAACAATTCCTTCATCATGATTTCTAAACTTGATAAACTTATTCATATCTCTCGTCATATGATGTAAACACCCATTGTCTATAATCCAATCAGATTTCTTTTCAACTTGTGAAACTAGGGATTTTTCTTCTCTAATTTCTTTTTCAATATTTTTCTTCTTTTATAGCCACAAATCCTAATTTATCATCACTTTCACTCTAAACTCTTTCCTTGGATACATCATTTTTATTTGAATACAAACAATCACTAGGTCTTCAAGACTTGAAATTCTTCTTATACATTTTCTCTCTTTTAGGAAACTTAGAAGCATAATGACCAAATTAAATTCAAGTCCAACATTTAAAAATTATCTTACCATATGGTTCTTTTCTTACAAGCAGAGAAATTTCTTCTTCAATTCTTCTATCCTTCTTAGATCTGGATCTGCTTCTACTAGTATAGTCTCTACTAGTGCTTGCACTTCTTGATAAAGAAGGACAAACACTGAATGCACTAAAGGCTATCTCCACTATTAATAATTCTCTAAATTTCTTCAAGCTCACTTATGCTGCTTCCAATCTTCCAAGTAAAGTCTCTCTAGTAAACTTCTCCATGCAAGGTATCACTTTCTCAATCATATGTGTTGTATGTCTGAATGGTGGTATCAATGTCTTCAAAATATTCCATATAATCTCATCTTCATCTTTTGATCCTAGAAAAGACTTAATTCCTACAATGATATTTGATATTCTACCAATGTATCTTCTTACATATTCATCTTCCATCATTTTTTTGGAAACTATAATTGGAATATTTTTTATGTTGTCATTGAGGTCAAACCGTTTGGTGAGACAATTTTCTATCTAATCTGAGTGTCACATATATTTCATTGATGAAGAGGATTTGAGAAGGTGATCATAAAAAAAGTATCTATAGGATAGGTTGAGTTATGAAGAGGAAACTACAACTGGACACTTGATTAGTTGGACTTGTATAAGATAAAGTGATTGTTTAAATCATGTTGCAAGTGGAGAAGACAATTACACTAAAACCTTGAAGAAGTGATCAAAGACAAACCAAATGCATAGTCTTAACTAAGAAATAGAGCATAAGATTAAGAATTTTAAGTATAAGTCGAGTGATACTAGTGTCAACCAAGCCATGGTAAGTCTCAAGTAGAATAGTGTTTACCAAGCATTAGTATTGACTAAGTGATAGTATATTTGTCCAAAAAGAAATCTAGTAGTGACTAAGTAACCAAGTTATGACTAAGTGATAGAACATAGTGTTGGTCAAGGAACAACATTTTGATAGTTTATAAGAAATTGTAATTTCTAGCCAAGAGAGTTGGTTTCTTGGAATATGAAAAGTGTGTTGAAGATAAGGATGGATGATCTAGAACATTTAAATCAAGGGAAACCATGTTTGCAAGTTTCTATGCAAGGATTTGTGAATAAGTTTCTAGAATAGAAAGAAGAGATGAAATGGTAGAAAGACTCATTGAATATGTTGAATCAAATCATAACCCTAAGATCTACGGTGGTATTTAAGTAGAAAAATATTAGAAATACCTATTTAAGGAGGTATAAGGGAAAACTTTCATTGTGGTTAAAGGTTGGAATAGTTGTTGATATATTGACTATCGAATTTAAGTAGAAGGATGAGAAGAGTTGAGAAAAGGAGAAGTGGGATTGCTTGAAGGGTTTCCAAGTGATTCAAAGATTGAGCTGATGATGAGATAGTCAAACTAACATCTAAATTTTCAAAGTGAGTTGTACTTGACATATCAAAACCTATTGTTACTTTCTAACCATTGTAAATAGTATTAAATATTTCAAATCCTTTAATCAATGTTGACCTAACACTCCTATGTAAACCCTTTAATCAAGGTGGAATTCTAGTGGAATGTTCTAAAGTCCTCTAACAATACCACTCCTAATAGGGTGATTAAATCCTTTAACAAGGTCACATTTTTAAAAAAAATTGTAACCTTTAATAGGGTTGGCTCCTAATGGAGCTCACTTCAAAAGAGTGAAAATTTGGTGACATGATACTAGTGAATTTTCCCAAATTGGGTTTTGACATTAAATCCTAGTGTGGATATTATATGTGATGTTTTACTAATTAATTTTTACATTCTACAAGTCTATTATATTTAGGATAGTGGACAGCTAGTTGATGTTACCAAAAGTTGACTATAGAGACTAAGTTATGAAATGTTAAGATCTGATAAGTGTTTGATTGTTCAATTGGTACATCTAGACCTTAGATGACTAATTCACACCCCCCCACCCCCCCCTCTTAGTTATTCTAAACATTCTAATAATTGGTATCAAATCATTAGTTCTTGTAGAGAAAGTTTTAAAGGTACTCAAAGCTAAAGATCGTGATGTACAAAATGGAGGTGCCAAAGTGAACAAAGAGAATTTTCTTTCATGCCAAAGATTGATGAGGCTACATATAGCTAGTATTTGTGATATTACCCTAGAGTTTATGTACAATGCATATGAAGAGATAACAATAATCCCTCTAACCACTCAACAATTAAAAGAGAAGCAACAATACAATCAAGAAATGTTGGAGATTGCCTCAGCCCTAAGCTATGCTGAGTTTGCTGAAATAAAATATTGTAAGAATGAAAAGTAAATGTGGGATAAAATGAAGACCATAGATGAAGGAGATGAAAATGTCATGAGAACCAAATCAAAAATCTTGAGAGAGAAATGTGATGAAATGAGAATGACAAAAGGTGAGAATATAGTTCAGCATTGTGCAATAATCAAAGAGGTTTTCAATGCTATTAGAGGTGTTAATCAAAATATAAGGATGAAATAGTAATAAGAAAGGTATTGAGAACTCTACTTCCTATTTAAGCTATTATGATTTTTGTAATACAAGAACTAAGATGTACCCTAGGTAATACCATAACTCTTGAAGGTGTGATTGGTAGGCTTACTACTTTTGAGATGTCTAATTTTAACAATTACACTCCTACCACTATTTAATCTTCTTTTAAATAATAGTTGATTCTTATCAAGAAAGGAAAAGAAAAACATGTAAAGAGTGACAGTGATATTTTTAATGATGAACTTGAAGCATTGGTGGCTAGAAAACTTAGAAGAGGCAAAGGGAAATACAAAGCTAAACTTCCTATTAAAAAAAATTCATGCAATAAAGTTGGTCATATTGTTGCAAGGTGTGCTGATAGAGAAGACAAGGATGAGAGAAATGAAAGCAAGTACAAAGGGAGAAGAGATGTTTGAGACAACAAGAGAAATAAGGACTACAAAGGTAAAGGTAAGACATCTATTTATATTGTTGAAGAAGAAATTGATATTGAATCTAAAAGTAATCATTAAGAATTTATCTATGTTTCTATAAAAAGAAGATTCTAATGAAGATGAGAAAACTGCATTAATCTCTCATATCAGTAAAAGTGATAGATGGATAATTGATAGTGGTTGTTATAATCACTTGACTAGTAATAAAAGTAAATTTAAGAATATTGGACCATACAAGTGTGGTTGTGTTAAATTTGGTAAGGATGTACCATGTCTTGTGAAAGGTAAAGGATGAATACAACTTACTAATAAGATCACATGTGATGAAAATGTGTATTGGGTTGAAGGACTTAACTATAATCTATTGAGTGTTTTGCAACTAAATAAATTAGGTTACAAAGTTTAACTCTATCACCAAAAAGACCAAGATATTTGATGTTGATGGTAAATTGATTGGAAGTGATGGTCAAATATGAGGTACCTTGTTCTATCTAGATTTATCTCATGAGACATGTTGTTTGCACAATATGAAGACATTTGGTTATGGCATAAGAGGTTATGTCATGTAAATTTTGACAATTTGGTTAGCACTAGTAAGATGAAAAGAGTAAGAGGTTTTCCAAAACTAAAGATACTTGGTAATGCCATGTGTAAACAATGTCAATTGGGAAAAATGAAAAAGTCTAGTTTCAAGAGATTGACATATTCATCTAATGATATTTTGGAATTGGTTCATACTGACTTATGTAGACCTATTGGTGTTCAAATCTATTGTGGAGATAGATATTTCATTTTTTTTGCTGATGATTACTCTAGAATGATGATTGTGATGTTTCTTAAAGAAAAATATGATGCTTTTTAGTTATTGAAGTGGTATTTGACCAAAATTGAAAAGGAGACAAGAAAGACTTTGAAGTTCTTGAGATCTAACAGAGGTAATGAACTCATTTTTAGTGAGTTTAACATATTCTACAATGATAGAGGAATCAAAAGATAGATATCATCACCTAGGACCCCTCCACAAAATAGAATAGGTGAAAGGAAAAATAGATCAATCATGGATTGTGCTAGGACATTGATGATGGAAAAGAATGTGTCACATAAATATTGAAGAGAAGTTGTAAGTACAATATTTTATCCTTTGAACATAGTACAAGTCAAGAAAGGTAAAAATGCTACACCTTTTAAATTATGGTATGGATATGCTCCTAATGTAAAATATTTCAAAGTCTATGGAAGAAATTCTACATAGCAAAAGATAATAGAAATGGAAAACTTGATGTAAAAAGTGATGAAGTCATATTCCTAGGTTATTCCACTAATAGAAAAAATTATAAGTGTTTGAACTATAACACTAACAAAGCTGTAGAAAGTGAAAATGTAAAAGTTGATGAGTATGTAGAAAAGGATGAAGTTGAATGAAAGACTGAACCTGAAGACTACATTTTATTGATATATATGAATTATAGTGCTCCTAGCACCCACCTGAATAGAAGAACAATGTTGAAAATCAATAATAAAATTAGAATGTTGAGATGCAATAGCCAATTTCTAGGTAGAAAACTATGGGTACTGAGAAAAATTTGAATGATGTTGAATCATAGACAGAGAAATATAAACATGAGGAAGACAATGCCAAGCATGCAGAACATGAACCAAAACCTAAACAAGAAAGAGATAATGAGCTTGAAATAATTTTTCAAGATGAACCTATTGAAGAACAAAGAAGAAAATAACCTATATTGGAAAAATATGTGAGAAGTCATCATGCACTTGAGAAATTTATTTTAGATAAATAATATGGTGTTATAACAAGGAAAATGATTAGAAGTGGTACATGCTCACTTGGTGAGTTTGAGCCCAAATTTATGAAAGATGCTTTGGAAAATGAGGACTGTACACAACAAATGAATGAAGAAATTGAGGAGGTTGAAAAGAATAAAACATGGTCACTAGTACCTAGACGTAAGGACAGAAATGTTTATTGGAACAAAGTGGGTATTCAAGAACAAGCTGAATGAAAAAGGTGAAGTCACAAGGAACAAGGCTAGACTAGTATGCAAGGGATATGCACAAGAAGAAGATGTTCACTATGGGGAAACATTTTCTCCTATAGAAAGAGTAGGAGGAGTTAGAACATTGCTTGCATATTCTACTTAAATAGGATTAAGTTATATCAATTGGATGTTAAATATTTATTTGGGAATGTGTTACTTGAAGAAGAAGTATACATAGAACATCCTAAAGGATTTGTTGACCCCAGCAAGAAGAATATGGTGTGCAAGTTGTAAAAGGCTCTATATGGTTTAAAGCAAACCCCTAGAGTATGTTATGAAAGGCTACAAAATTATTTGGTGAAGATTGGATTTGCAAGAACAAATGATAGCAACAATTTTTACTTGAAGACTAGAAAGAACAATGAGGTATTATTATCTAAAATTTTTGTTGATGATATCATATTTGGAGGCAAGGAAGCATTATGCAAATCATTTTCTAATGAAATGAAGAAAGGTTTTGAAATGTGGATGTTTGATGAGATCAAATTCTTTGTTAGCTTACAAGTATATCAAATGAAGCAAGGAATCTTCATTACTCAATCCAAATATATCAAGAAACTACTGAAAACATTTGGAATGGAAGATTCAAGACTAGTTAGTACACCTATGTCTACTAGACATAAGTTATCTAAGAATGATGATTTTACTAATGTGAACCAAAAATTATATAGATAAATGATTGAAAAACTACAATATGTTGTTCAAAATAGACTAGATATTGCATTAGAAGTTGGGATAGTTGTAAGATTCTTTGCAAGGCCTAAGAAGAATTGCATGATGGAAGTGAAAAAGAATACTTAGATATTTGGAAGGAAAAAAAGACTATGGATTGTATTAAAAAAAGAATGATAAGTTTTAGATGAACGTATTTATTAATTCTGATTGGGTAGGAAATATTGATGATAAAAAAAGAACAAGTGGAGGTGCATTATTTCTAGGAAAGATGCTAGTGTCATGGACAAGAAAGATGCATAAATGCATTTCCCAATCAACAGTTGAAGTTGAATATGTAGAAGCAATAGTAATTATTTGAGTATCATATAGATCAAAAAAAAAATTAAAGGTATGAAGGAGGAAATTACTGATTCATATCAATGGTTATCTATTGTGATAACGCTAGTGCCATTAATATATCAAAGAATCTTGTAATGTACAAAAAGACAAAACATATTTCTATCAAGTATCATTACTTGAGAGAGCTAGTTCAAGATAAAGAAGTGAAATAAGAGTATGTAAACACTAAAGAGAAAATAGGTAATATATTTGATAAAGCTTTACCTAAAGATGCTCATGAATATATTATATGTAAACTAGGGGTGATTCCCCTAGATAAACTACTTAAGAAAGATGGTTCTCTACATCAAATGTGTTGATCAGACTATCTTACAAATTGATGTGTATAGTCCTACTTTAGGAGTTGCATAAGGTGCAAGGAAACTCAGGTGCAAAAAAAACTTCTTACACTAATTTCTTAAGAGAAGTATGGTGCAAATCCTATTAAAATCTTTTACACTTACAGATTCAATATCATGTAAACAATAATATTACAGTAAATCAAGCATAAAGAAAATAGACAGAGAAAGAAACACATAACACAAAGATTTTTCGATGGGGAAAAACCTTTTGGTAAAACAACCCCACCCCTCTAGAACCTGCACAATGTATTATCTTCAACAAGAGGTTACAATACACTTGCAATGCAAGTTCAATAGCAACAACAGAAGACTCCAGTAGTAACTCACAATATCAACAATACACTTTTTCTCATCCCTCCTCTTCGCAACCCTAAAAACACTTATATCATGTGCTTCACTTTAGGGCTACTCCCAAAGGTAACCCTATTAGGGTTTTACTATTCTTCGAGAAAATATGAACCCTAAAAAAAATTGTACAATACTCAAATTTATCAGTTGCCACATGTCTTCACCTATCATTGAATCTTCCTAACATAGCTCTTACGTGTCATAGGAATCTTTCATAACCATTTTAGCGATGATCTCCTTATACACAATTCAAGATGCTGACACATCAACATTATTTGCAAGAAATACATTTTACAAAGAAAATAATAAGAATAGGAATTATCCAAGGTTGAGACACCTTATTCCTAACATAAGGTAGTAGTGAAGAAGAAGGGTAGAAAGTTGTATCAGTCACATATAGATGATAGTTGAACAATTTAGAACTTACATGAAGATATCTATATGAAAAAAATGTATGAGGTGAAATGTTTTTGGCATTATTATCAAAGAGGGAGAGATATCAATAGGGAGATATTTTTGTCAAAAGAAGGAAAGATTACTAAGAAGGAGAAATTGGTTCTTCCAGCAATATAGAAGGATGTGATTGATTTCATGGTCTGATATGATAGAGGGAGCTTGTGTGTTGCATATCAGAGTTGCATGGATGAGAATTAGAATGAAACTAAAGAAAGAGATTATTGGACACAGAGATATCAATCAAAATGAAACTAAGGATATTAATTAAGATCTAATACTTTACAAAGAGGGAGTTTCTTGAGACAGAATATGTTTTGGATTACATGGTAACTAGAGGTGTTGCCATCAATGCCAAAGAGGGAGATTGTTAGAAACTATAATTTGTTTAATTGTTATGTTGTCATCGATGTCAAACCTTATTGATGAGATAATTTTCTATCTAATCTTAGTTTCATATATATTTTATTGATGAAGAGGATTTGAGAAGGTGAACATAACAAAACTATCTAGAGGATAGGTTGAGTTGTGAAGAGGAATCTACAAATAGACACTTGATTAGTTGGACTTGGACAAGATAAAGTGATTGTTTAAATCATGTTGCAAGTGGAGAAGATAATTACACTATATCCTTGAAGAAGAGATCAAAGATAGACTAAATTCATTGGCTTGATCAAGAAATAGAGAAGAAGATTAATAATTTGAAGTATAAGTTGAGTGATGCTAGTGTTGGCCGAGCCATAGTAAATTCCAAGAAGAAACAATGTTGACCAAGCATTAGTATTGACTGATTGATAGAATATGTGTCAAGCAAGAAATATAGTAGTGACTAAGTAACCCAGTGATGACTAAGTATTAGAAAATAGTATTGGCCAAGGAACAACATTTTGATAGTTTATGAGAAATCATAATTCCAGTTAACGGAGTTGATTTCTTGGAATATGGGAAGTGTGTTGAAGATAAGGATGGATGATATGGAACATTTAAATAAATGGAAACTATGTTTGTGTGTTTATATGAAAGGTTTTGTGAATAATTTCTAGAACAGAAAGAAGAGATAAAATGGTGGATAGATTCATTGAATGTGTTGAATATAATCATAACCCTAAGGCCTATTGTGGTGTTTAAGAGGAAAAAGATCATAATTGCCTATTTAAGGAGGTACAAGGGCTAACTTTAATCATGGATGAAGGTTGGAGTAGTCACTTATATTATTTGATTGGCAAGTTTAAGTAGAAATGTTGAGAAGAGGAGAAGTATAATTTCTTGAGCGTTGCCAAGTGAATCTGAGACTGAGATGATGATGAGGGTCAGATAATGAAGCAGTTTGAGAGCCTAATAGATATTTGAATTTACAAAGTGAGTTTTACTTGATATATCAAAACCTCTTATTACTTTCTAACCATTATAAATAGTTGTGAAATCCTTTAATAAAGTTTTACCTAATAGTCATATGTAAACCCTTTAATCAAGGTGGCATTCTAATGGAATGTTCTAAAAGTCCTCTAATAAGGCCACTCCTAAAAGGGTGATTGAATCCTTTAACATGGTGAATTTAACAGTGTGTTTTGTAACCTTTAATAGGGTTAGATCTTAATAGAGCTCACTTCAAAAGAGTCAAAAGTTAGAGACATGTTATTGGTGGTTTTCTCCAAATTGGGTTTCCACATCAAATCCTAGTGTCAAACTATTAGAAATTAAAGTCCACCAATATAACAAAGAGGGGAGATGAATTAGTCATCCAACTATTAAAAAACTTCTCAACCTTATTAATATTTAAGCATGTGAAAAATATAATCAGCAACCATAACAAGACACTCATACACAACAACATCAGATATGTTAATTAGGGAAATCCTTAATCAGAGGGAAAACCCAGGTGGGGACAGTACCTGTAAAAGGATCTACTAATATAAATGCTCCTTGTTAGAGGATGGACCCTATTAGGAGTCAATGAGATACATTCAGTACATATTAGTCCCTATTAGGAGACTTTGAATACCTGTTAGGAGATTCCAACATTGTTAGAGTTGTGTCATCCCTGTTAGGAGTTGTAGAAGGTATATGGACCCACTATCCAAATAGCTTCAAGGGTAAGATCACTGAACTCACTATCCAACTCATCTCTATATTATTCCTTGCAAAATAATAGAAATGTAAAGTTCCTTCTCTATCCTCTGATAGAACTTCTCTTCTTCTAATCTTGATACCAGATCACAAATTTCATATCCAATAATCCCTCAGATTGCTTATTTTCATTTTCCAAATACTTCACATATCACACTTGAATTACTCACTTCATCAAAAGGAAAATAGCCTTCCTTTATACCATATCCTCAAAATAATTCCTTGAGTCAGCCTTGAGGATTTCCCAATTAATTATAATAAAACCTCTTTAAGATAATTATTAATTTATAATTACACAACATTGTTGGCTTGTAGTATTTAAAACTTCTCACATGTGCAACCTCAGACCTTGTGCACTCACTAATATCATCATCAAGTTGTCTACTATTGATGCAGTGCAAGGCAAGAGAATCCCCAAGGAGATGTCCTAGCCCCTAGCAATAACCATACAGTGGAAACACAACAATGCAAGATATGATATCAAATTACAACTCTTTATTTATAAAATAATTTTTTGCATGGAATTTTCGAAGTTAGGGCCAAATACAATAGCAAATACAATAACAGTTCTACAAGATCCCACAAGATCCAACTCACAACACTAATCCTAGGAAGATCTCAACTTGTGCTCACAAGCCCACCAAGCAATCTCCTTGTTTTTGAAGCCACAGTACTAGCTCTTCAATGTTTGCTTCTCTACTTCATCTCCTTCTCCAAGCCGGATGATCATTTCTAAAGACTCCACAAGACTCCTTACTTATACCCAACTAAGCCACAAGTTGGTCTAGCAATTACAAATTAAATAAAATCTATTACATTAAATGCATATTTAAGCCACAAGTCAGCTCACAACAAACATTATATGCAAAATGTTAACCCTCATGTTAACCCAAAGTTAACACATGATAACATAACAAAATACTTAAGATAAGCCCCCAATTTACAATACAGATTTAAATGCACATAGGAGAGATAACCAAGACCACAAATAGGCCCACACAAACTCCCAAATTAATCCATGACACGATAACATGCTACATGCATTAAATGCACCAAGAACTCTAGTCGACTCCAATAGAATGTTGAGTGATAACAAAATTGCAAGTGTCATCAAACTCCCAATAGATGTCGAGCACTATAGACCATGTCGAGCTCCAAGACCATACTAAGCTCCAAGACCATGCTGAGCTCCCAGACCATGTCGAGCTTCAAGACCATGCTGAGCTCCCAGAGAATACCAACCACTAATCCTTCTTTGACTAAGTACCAATCCAAGCACCCTCCAAAGAAACTATCAAGCCTCCTCCTATAAACTCCAAAGTAATCACCAAGAAAACCCAAGATTCTCCTGCATTAGACTCCCCAGGTAAATAGAAAACTATGTCAAACACTTTGATGCCCAAAGAAAGATTAACAACCATCTTCATCTTGAACAAATAATTCCACTCCAATAGGGACAAGAAAACCAATCTACATCATTGACATCTACATGATTCTATCAAATGCTAGAATCTCAACTGCCCAATCAACATGCTCACTCCCAGGAACAAACTGATCATAATGCTTCATTAGTAAATCCTCATCCATAATAGAAACTAGTGAATCCATACCAATAGCAACAAACTCCACATGAGTAGCAATATGTAGATCTCCATCAACACATGCCAAGCTCTCAACACTAACAATCTCATTTCTCACAACAAGATGTTATGCAACATATAACTGACTACCAACAACAACCAAATCATCCATGACCAAGTGCTCTTCAATCTCCATGTCAAACCCAACCAACTAATCATGAAAACTAATCTCAACTTTAGCATCAACAAGGAATATCCTCAGCAATAGCCTCTAGTTTCTCTACAGGTTCTATATTAGACTTTACAAACTGATCAAAAAAACCAACCTCTTCCACCTCATCCTTGTTATGTCATCTTCTCTCTTGAATAAGTCTCTTAATGAGCTAGACAACTCTCTTCTAGATTGGTATTCTCCAACTCCAAAAAGATCTATGGAATTCATTCCTTATCCCATCCTTAACTTGATCAACCAAACTAGCTTCAAATTATGTAGACATCTAGAAAACCTCATCTTTACCACATCACGAAGATTCACAATTATCTCAAATCAGATCATGCTCCTTGCAATAAACCCAAATTGTTTGCAAGTCATATCACAACCTGCCACCTTGTACAAATAATCAAGAACAACCTCACAAGTCCAAGAACATGGATTTTTAATACATAAACTCTCTATGATCATGCCTCAACAAGATCAACCTTCCATCTTTGCATCCAACAATCCATCTACAAGACCTCTACAATTGCAAGTTAGAACCATGATCTGCCACCTCATAACCAAGAGATCTAGGACTCTAGAAAGAACAATCCACCACTAGATCAAGATCAACTCGGATCAACATCTCTCAACCCAAGTCTTGATGCAAATTGTCACAACTTTGGCAATCTATATACACAATCAAGAACAACCTTTTCTTTGATACCACCTAACATAGTACAAGGTAGAAGTATCCCCAAAGGAGATGTCCTAGACCCTAGCAATAACCACATAGTGGAAAAACAACACAAGATAAAAATAATGCAAGATCTGATACCAAATCACAACTCTTTATTTATAAAATAATTATTTACATGCAATATGCCTGGTTGTAAGGCCTTCTAGGTTAGGGCCAAATACAACAAAAAATATAATAATAGTTATGTAAGATCCAAAAGATCCAACTCACAACACTAATCCCAACTATTCCAGATCTAAATTATGGTAGAAACCTCCAAGGAAGATCTCAACTTGTGCTTGCCCACCAAGCAATCTCCTTGTTTTCCAAGCCACAGCTACTAGCTCTTCAAAGTTCACTCCTCCACTTCATCTCATTCTCCATGCCTCCAGTCGACACCAATAGACTACTGAGTGATAGAAAACTCCCAAGCATTGCAAAACTCTGAATACATGCCAAGCATAATAGATGATGTTGAGCTCCAAGACCATGTTGAGCTCCTTAGAGCATGTCGAGTTCCCAAAGCATGTCAAGCACCAGTCCTTCTTTGACTGAGTACTAGTCCAAGAACCCTCCAAAGAAACTATCGAGCCTCCTCCCATGAACTCCAAATTAGTCACTAAGTAAACCCAAGATGCTCCTACATCAACTATCAGTGTCAACTATGTGTATCATGATTCTTTCTATGTTAGGAGATATAATCCAAACATCAAAAACTTCTTCTTAAGTAATCTATCTGTTAATTATCCTTTATAAATCAAACATATATTCCATATAACTTTGACTCTCTGTATGCACACTTAACCACTTCATCAAGAAATGGTGTAGAACATGTTCATAATTGCACTTGTATGACCTAGTTCTTTGTCTTCTACTCTACCAATCAATACATAAACAATGCTATGTTAACATCAATGAAAAACATAGTCATGAATGCAACATGTCAATCATGCTAATAATCTCCTTGATGATTAGGATACTCCCCTAAAGAAATACTATCATCAATCATGCTAAAAAACTCCTTCTTTGGCATTGATGGCAACATAGATAAAAAAACATCTAAGTTCCATGAATACCAAATCAAATTCTATTGTTGTTGTTCTCTTCTTTTCAAATCCTCTTCATCAATAAAATCTAAACCTTACTAGAACATTGCTCTGTCTACATCTCTATCATAGGATTTCCATTAGTTTTTTACACCCTAATTCTTAGGAACAACTCTCATTCTTCTATGGATGGAAATCAATTGTTTACAACTTCTCCCTCAATCAATGTTTCTCTCAATTGACATCAACACTTCTCCCACATAGGATATAGCGCCTATGCAATTTATGCCATATTCATACATATGAGATGTCTTTCATGTATACTTATCCATCATTGTTCTTAAAGGATATTATCCCCCATTCGTGGTACTTCTCTCTCCCCATTCATAGGAGATGTTTTTCATTGAGTCTCTCCCCCATTGACATCAATGAAAAAGGCTTCATTATATCAATCATCTACTCCAAGTCTTCAATCAGCTCAAGTATCCAAATACATAGCTCTAGACCAAGTACAAAGAGTCCTTAATGACTCTACTCATCTCATATACTCCCCCATATAGGAAACATCAACATTCAATCTAGTCAAACAATAGTACTTTGTACCATTGGACTGATGCAATCTCTGCATCATCTACTCAAAAGTAGGTAGGGACATAAACCCAAGCATACCTCATAAGTACTTAAATTTATTTTTAGAAAAGTGTTAATCTCATTTTGGTTTTGACAAGGAAATGACAAAACACTTTGTCATTATTCAGAAATGAACAGAGTGGGTCAAGTAATCAGTGTGAGTCAAGTGAATAGATCATGTTGAGCATAAGTCTTCAGACAATAAATGTTGAGTAATATGAAAAGTAGTGTTGAGCACTAGTATGTGCCAAGAAAATAGTGTGTGCCAAGTCACATAGGTGTCAAGTAGTCAAAGTGTGCTGAGTGATTTAGGTTTTGAGCAAAGAAAGTGTGCCAAACTATTCAAAAGTTGAGTATCGATAAATAGAGCATAGTGAAAGCCGAGCATCAAAGCCTATTAATGTCAAGTGAACATTTTTTGTAATTGCACAAAATTCTATGTAAAGTTTTTTTAGTTGACATAATCTTGAATTTATGATTATAACAAATAAGTATGGATTAATATTACACATACCTATGCTATGCATACAACCAATTAGATTAAGGGAAGCTTAGGTAGAAATATGGATCAACCATAACTGTTGATTCTAACCTAATTTCATCTCCATGATATTTAAAAAATAAGGAAACCCTAAGGGTAACCTAATGTTGCAAAGGAGGATACTAAGGAGAGCATTTGGTGTGAAGGAAGCATGGAGAAGAAAGCTAAGATAGAGTTTTACAATTAAGAATTAGTCCAAGAGGAATAGAGATAAGCAGTGAAAGGCTAGAGATGATAGATTTGATCAGGAGGATCAAGTGATAACCAGTAAAGAGGAGATCTGACATCAAGAAATAAGGTGCTAACCAAAGGATTAGTTGTTGGATCATTCTAATAGGTGATATAGAGTAAATCTCTTAACAAGCTTTTGTAAATCTCTTAACCGAGTGCTTACTTTATTATGAGTTTAAATCCTCTAGCAAGCTGAGACCTAATAGTCTTTTGTAAGCCTTTACTAGGGTAGATCATAGTTTATAATGAAAAAAATTTTTCCATAATAGGCCACACTTTACAACTGAAGTAGTGAAGATTTGTGGGTGTCATCCCCACCTCATTTTTACCTTCTCCTTGCAGGTTTTCTAGGTAACCAAATCTCATGTGTTATGTGTTGATTTATTTCATGTTTTAGATGTGAGGAATGGTTACATATTTTAGTTTACACATTAAGTTATGAGATGGATTTATGGTGAAATATTTTAGAGGTAAAAGTTTTAAGTGTTGATTCACAAACCCCCCCTCTCAGAACTTACTTTCCCAGTGTTAATTCCAATAATTGGTATTAGAACTTTGTTCTCTATAAAGAAAATATTAATAGATTTGAAACTAAGATCTTGAAGATGGAAGTCTACAAATTGGGAAAGACTATTGAGAATTAGAAGATTGATATATAGCTTTCCCTACATCAAGTCAAGGAGGAAAAAGATGAATTACAACATTCATTGAAAAGAATAAAGGAATTGGACATTCAACAAAATGATACTCAATATCAAGAAGAAGGCACTACTAGATTGTTTGAGGATAGAAACTAAAATTAATTTGATGCATCTATTGAAGATCTAATGGAAAAGAACAATAGTTTAAATGAGAAGTCAAGAATCTAAAAAGGGAATAAGAAATTTAGTCAGTATTATCATGTGAGACAACTGAATTAAAAAAGAAAGTTGAAGAAGATAGATTCATGATTAAAGAAGAGAAAATACTAATAGCTAATGGACTTGAGGAGAAGTCATTATATGTGCAAAATTTATCAAGCATTCAATTGGATCTGATGAATTGGTTGATTATTACAAATCAAGAACTCAATGGGAAAGATATTGAGATTACAACTTTGGAAACACAAAATACCCTAGTACAGAATAAATTTAAGACTAAGAAAGAAAAGCTTAACAAGCCTAGTGAAGCCATAAAGTATTTTGAAAAACTAATAGAAGCACCAAGGTCAAACAATTACACTACTAGTTTGGGCTATTCTACTACTAAGAAAGGAGAATCATCTAGAAGTGGTGAACAAAGGAACTACAAAGGTAAGAACATCAAGCCCACTTGTCATCACTATCTAAAATTGGGTCACACAACAAATTTATGTAGGAGAAACACTAGAAATCAAAATCCTAAGAAAAAATTCAAGAGACATTACCATAAATGAAAAAAGACCATCAACACTCAAAGATTTGAAGGATATTGTTACAACTATCAGAAGTATGGACACAAGGGATATGAATGTAGATCCAAACCTAGGTGGACATCAAACAAGAAAACCAAGTTACATCATCATGGGAATACTTATGGTTGGGATTAAAACACATGGTATAGTTGTCATTATTGTAGTGAGTATGGTCATGTTCCTAAAAATACATAAGGACACATTTTAAAGGTAATTACAATAGATGGCTAAATGAGGTTGTATGCTTTATTTGTCTTAAGAATAGTCATGTGAGCAAAAATTATCCAACTCAATCACCTACACTAAACAAAAAATTTAGCAAAGGTAAAGAAAAGGTTAATGCTAAGAAGGTAAAGATGCAAATGAACAAAACATGGAAAAGAAAGGAAGGTTGCAACACTTGAAGACAAGATGAGGTCACTTCATCTAATGGATCAGGTGATCACATCACCCCCGACTAGGTAATCAAATGTATGTGTGGAACTGACACTTGAAAAGATAAATTTTGCATTAGTCCCAAGTATATATGGTATGAAAATATAATATTAGCATGAATCAAGATGCAATGAAGTGATTAGAAGTATGATACAATCTATCATTATACTTATTTGTGTGTTGTTGCCCAGCATTTTAGGTATTGCAATGACTTCTGAGTAGAAGAGAAATGTTAGTGATAGACAAGCTCACTATGTTAGCCAAGCATATTGGAAATGTTTTATTGACTAAGCTTACAGTTGTATAAGCACTGAGAAATTAATACATGGTTTTTATGGCTATATAATTGATTTTTGAGTCATTTACACTTACCAAAGTTTGAAGAGCATGAAGGAGATTCAAGAATTTACTACAAATTGACAACATTCAACAAATTTTAAAGGTATTTAACTTGTGCTAAGTTACATTGTTTCATGTTTTACAAACCCTGGCAAATTGAAATGGAAATTAATTCTTCAATAGTGGTTAGGAAAGAAAGGAAGGAATTTTTCAATGTTTAATTAATTAGAAATGATGTGAGACAACCTCCATTTTATGCCATCCTTGAGATCACTTATAAAGGAGATCTGTCTAGTGTATTATCTATGATATCACCAAAGGTTTTAATGATTTAGGATGTGTGCTATTGTTATATGTACTGGGTAGGTGAGGTTGGTGATTTGGAAATTAGAGAAACTTATCAAAAGTTGTGCAAGAATGGTTTGTTAAGGGAAGAAAAAAAGATTGTAGAGTAGAAAGGGTTGACGCGTGTCCTAGATTTCCAACAAATGCTTAAGAATGAATGGATAAGAATTGTGTTGAGTAGAATACATGACAATTAAATATGGTTGGAAGGTGGACCTATTAGAATCTCTAAGAGAATCATTCACGGGGTATCAGGGTATCCTACCCTTAATACACCAAAGAGTATGAGGAGTGATGAAAAGGAAACAATCAAGAAGAACATTGGAGTTGTGTGGAACAAATGAGGAATGCATATTAACACAATTAGAGATCCTATTGTAGCATTTGCAATAAGAATGAGTGCACAAAATTTCTTTCAGTCTAGCTGACTGAACAGTGTATCTTGTACGATGGTGAACCTAGGTTACAAGATTGTGAAAGAGTGATCATTCCTACAACCTAGCTAAGTTACATCTGTTAATATTAACCTTAGACAAAAATAACACTTACATGCAAATATAACCAATATTAGAAAATAATAGATCGCACATAAGAGAACACAAGACACCAAGATTTAACATGGTTAACCCAATCCTTGGGCTACATTCACCAACATCAAGTTCAATAATATTATTATCCAATGACTACAACCTAATTACAATCCATTATCCCTTATAGCTCAATTCTTCCACAAGAACCAATTTTCACATCACACACTATCAAAATCCCTAACCCTAAGCCTTTTTATACTCTTTTTTTGCCACTTAAAAAATTAGGGCTAGAATAGAAAAATAGTAGCCAATGCCTTTTACAATATAAGGTCATTTTTGGCTTTGGGGGTGCTGCCCCTAAAATGCCCTGCAAGGGAATTGCCCCTTCAGCCTCCCTGTACTACAATAGGAAGCGCACTTGGGGTGCTGCCCCTTGACCCTTTCTTGGGGGTGCTGCCCAAAAACCCCCATAGAAATAATCTAGAGGGAAACTATGCGGAATAAACCTCTAAGTCTGATTAGGCTCCACATTTCAATAATCTCCCACTTGGAGGCTTATCAAACTGCACAATAATAACCTCCCACTTGGAGACTGGTCATAGCACTTCTAAACCTATAGCTCCCACTAGAATATCAAACCACCCTAGACTCTGTTGTTCTTTTATTTTGTTTAGTCTAGAAGACCAACCAAAGCTAAAGAGGAATTTAGCTTCTCCCTTGTCACTACCTTTGTAAACATATCCACTGGATTATCATCTATATATATCTTATCTAGCTTTAATTTCCCATCATCCAAAACTAACTAAATAAAATGGTGCCGCAACTAAATGTGTTTTGTCTTTGAATGTAGAGTTGAATTATTTGCAAGATGAATGGCACTCTAGCTATCTATGAAAAAATAAGTATCCCTCTATGGGTCTCCCAATTCTTCCATGAAGAACCAAAGCCATATCATCTCCTTTGTTGCCTTTGTAGCAACAACATACTTTGCCTCTCTAGTGGATAAATAATTAACCTTATGTAACCTAGAAACCCAACTCATTATTGCCCCACCAATAGTAAATACATAACCTATAGTACTCTACCTAGTATCAATATTGCTTGCCAAATCTGAGTCAACGTAGCCCTATAAATTAGTAGTAGAGCCCCCAAAATATAAACACTTACTAGATGTTCCTCATTTGTCTCAAATATCTGAGAATCCATTTAACTGCATTCCAATGCTCAAGCCCTGGATGACTCATATACCTGCTAACAACTACCACTACATGTGTAATATCTTGCCTTATACATACCATAGCATACATCAAGCTTCCTATAGCTGAAGCATATGGTACCTTAGACATCTTAGCCTCCTCTTCTTGTTTCTTAGGACACATCTCCTTAGTCAACTTCAAATGACTAGGTAAAGGTGTGTTGATAGCTTTAGCGTCCTCCATAGAGAAACATTGCAACACCTTCACAATGTAATTAGCCTAAGATAATGTGAATTTCTTTTTCTTCCTATCTCTACAAATATTCATACCAAGGATTTTTTTTTTGGCCCCTAAATCCTTCATAGCAAATGCATGTGCTAACTAGCATTTCAGCCCCTTAATATGATCCATGATAGACCTAGCTACAAGCATATCATTAACATATAAACATAAAATAATGTAGTTTTCATCATCCAAACTCTTAAAATAATCAAAATGATCTAAATGACACCTACTATATCCATGCTCATGCATAAAAGTATCAAATTTCAAATACCATAGCCGAGGTGCTTGCTTCAAGCCATATAAACTTTTCTTCAAAGTAGATACTAAGTTCTTCTTACCTTTGACCTCAAATCCCAGTGGTTGAGCCATATATATATCTTCATCCAAATCACCATGAAGGAAGGTTGTTTTAACATCAAGCTACTCCAAATGAAAATCTTTAGTAGCCACAATACTTAAAATAGTGTGAATAGAAGTCATCTTAACAATAGGAGAGAGTATCTAATCAAAATCAATGCCTTTTTTGTATGCAAATCCTTTTACAACTAACCTATCTTTAAATCTTTTCTGACCTCCATCCTCTTCTTTTAACCTATAAACCCATTTATTCTGTAAAGCCTTTTTACCCATAGGAAACTTGCACAAATCCCATGTAGATTATTTTTCAGCAAAGAGTCCATTTCTTCTTTCATTGTAGACTCCCACTAAATCTTTATATCCACCTACACAGCTTAATCATAACATTTAAGTTCACCATCTTCTCTTAGTAAAATAGAGTACAAAGAAGGACAAAATATTTTTGGAGGTCTACTTATCCTTGTTGGCCATCTAACATTCATTGGGGTGTGTGGTATTTGTTGTTATGGTTGTCACACATCATGAGGAATTGTTGGAACATCATCTTTTGGAGTATCATCCAGCACTACATAATCATCTTATTTCTTCTCATGTTGCTGCAATAGATCTCTGTACAACACTTTATCATTGAATATGACATCCCTGCTTCTTACAATTTTATGATTTTCAAAATCCCAAAGCCTATAGCCAAATTTATCAATGCCATATCCAAAAAATACACATTTATTTGACTTAGCTTCTAGCTTGGTTTTATTTTTAAAATCTATCTAAGAAAATGCTTCACAACTTACGGTTCTAAGAAAAGAATAACTCATATTCTTACTAATCCATGCTTCCTTTGGAATATCACAGCCCAAAAGAGTAGAGGGACTTCTATTCATCAAATATATAGTGGTATTGATAGCATCTACCCACATGTTTAAGGAAAACCCAACATGTAACCTCATGCTCCTTGCACACTCCATTATTGTCTTGTTCATGTGTTCAATGCTACACCCTTAATATTATTGTATATAAGGTTATGAATAATCAACTTGTGGCTATCTTAATCCTTAATTAAGTCATGTTATCATTATTATATTATAATTTGGGTAGGTAGGTTTGCCTAGTTGTTATGAAGGGTTGTGTATATTCAACCTAAGCTTAATTAGGTATATATAAGAGGTTGTGAGTCTTACTTCATCATCATATTGTGAAGTGTGTTCTCATTGGAGATATTTTGAGGTTTCCCCCTCGAAGTGGCCTATAACTCTTAGCTATTATTAAGAATTTATATGATATTTCATATTATTTCTTCTATTGTGCAAGTTATATCATTACAAGTGGTATCAGAACATGATCTTGGCACCATAGAGGCAAGATTTTTTCTCAACATTAGGGAGATTTTGGGAAGAGCACAACTTTCAGATTTTAGCAAATTTTTAAAATATTTTTAAAGGGTCTTTGAAGACCATATCAAAGAATCTATGATCCAAAATTTAGAGGAATTGGAGCAAATTTGAGGAATTTATCTGGAATTACTATTTCTACACAATTTGTTAAGATCTTCATATCTCTCGCATCCTACTGAATTGGAGTCTAAGTTGTATTGAATTTTTCAATACATAGTAAAGGAGCCTAAATTCAAAGCTTGGAGAAATTGAAAAACAAAAATAAGCAAGGTATTGTAAAATTGGGAAAATTCCCTCTCAAGGTAGCAAATTTGCTAATTTTGGGGGTGGGGGGGAGATTTTTTCAGAGTAAAGATTTCTTGGACCAAGTAAGTTAGAGTAAAAAATAAATAAAGCAGAGAATTCACATTTCATTTGTGTGATTTATTTCAAAAACATTGGTTTCCATCATGATGGGGCCTCCAACAAGAGGCAAAAAGAATTATACCACACCAAGGAAATCCTTTGATCAAGATTGGGAAGCAATAGAGGATAGTAATCCCAATGAGGAACTTAGTAAGTTCAAGGAAGAGGTTAAGAAGGATATGTGTGACCTATGAGGAGATATATCAGATATATGAAGCATGTTAAGAACCTATATGAATGAAACAAGGAGCTCTCAAGAAATCAAGGTGAAACCTTCAAGTTGACTAATAATGACACAAATTTTATTAATCCTACAGGATCTAGGAATTTTTTTCCAAAGGTGGATATGCACAAATTTGATGGCAAGGATCCTCTAACATGGTAAATCAAATGGAGAACTTTTTTGAAGTACATCAAATCCCATATGGACAAAAGGTTATGATGGCTTCCTTATATCTAACACCAAATCAATTCATTTGGTATCATTTACTTTGTACTCATAGGAGGAAAAAGGGTCTCATTGTATCATGGTCAATTTTTATAGGACTCCAAGCACAATATAGCAATAGTGTGATAGAAAACTTCTTTAGCCAACTTGCTAAGCTTCAACAAATAGGATCAATAAAGGATTAAATTCAACAATTCCAAAATCTAAACTTAAGATTGGATGAAATTATAGAGGAGAACTTGAATTATTTATTCTTAGGTGGTCTCAAGAATCACATTCAACATGAGGTACGCATGTTTTTTCCTAGTTCAATAAATGAATCTTTTATATTGGCATGCAAGGTAAAGTATAAGTTCTTGATTCCTAGGAAGCAAGGGGTTAATGTGACAAGAGACAAAGGATATTCAACACATTATGTTCCTCAACCTACTAGCTTGACTCCACAACAAATTGAGGAGAAAAGAGAAAAAGGGTTGTGTTTCAATTGTGATAGCAAATATAGTCAAGGATATAAATGTAGTGAAAAGAAATTGTTCTATATTGAAGGTCCAAGTGAGGAAGAAGAGGATGAGCCCATATCAAAGGAGGATAGGAATCCAAGTGAAGAATCACATGATTCTCAACCAATCATTTCTTTTCATGCACTTTTAGGTTTTAGTACACCACAAACTCTCAAGGTAGTGGGTTTCTTAAAGAAGCAGAAAATAATAGTGTTGATCGAATCAGGTAGTACTCATAATTTCATCAACAAAAATTTGGCAACTCTTCTAAATTGTTTTATATATCCAGCCCCAGAGTTTTAGGTTTTGATTGTAGATGGGGGCACAGTTAGTTATTTAGGAAAGTTTCATAGCATCAAATTATCCATGGGAGATTATCAACTTGATACGCCAATGTATGTGATATCCATGGGTGCAGAAGATATTTTTTTTGGGAGTACAGTGGCTTACTACATTGGGAACAATTGAGATAAACTTCCAAGAACTATTCATGTGTTTTCAATCACAAGGAAAGGTAGTGGAGCTAATGGGATTGAAGGAAAAATCCCCATAGATGGTAAGCTCTCATCAAATGCAAAAAATTCTTAAGAAAGTTGTGGATGGATTTGTGACCTAGATATGTTCATTAGAATTCTCTCAATCTAATGCTCTTACTCATCTAGATTTACAAGCAATAATTGATTGTCACTTAGTGATTCTTGGAGATATGCCTAAAGAACTTCCTCCTAAGAAGGATCATGACCATGCCATACAACTAGTTCTAGGGAGTCAGCCACCAAAAATTAGGCCTTATAGGTACTCACACATATAAAAAAGTGAGATATAAAAAATTGTTGAGGAAATGCTAGAGGTGGGAATTATCATGCATAGCCAAAGTGCTTACTTCTCACCTATTTTACTAGTGTGTAAGAAGGATGAAACTTGGTGCATGTGTCCAGATTATAGAGTGCTCAATAAGTACACCATTAAAGATAAGTTTCCTATTCCAATCATTGATGATCTTCTAGATGAATTAAATGGAGCTATGTATTTTACCAAGTTAGATCCTAGATTGGGTTATCACCAAATTCGGATTAAGGAGGAAGATATTTGTAAGACAAAAATTTTAACTCATGAAGGTCATCATTATTTTTTGGTAATGTCATTCAATCTTACCAATGCACCATCTACATTCCAAAGTTTAATGAATTTCATTTTTAAGAAGTTCTTTATAAATTGTGTGTTAGTGTTTTTTGATGATATATTAATTTATAGCAATACTTGGGAAGAACATTTGTAGCATGTAGATCAAACATTACAATTACTTGAAGATCATCAACTCTATGCTAAGCCATCCAACTATGATTTTGGTCTTAAGGAGGTGGAGTCTTTGGAAAACATAGTTTCACATGAAGGAGTAAAGGTGGACCCTAATAAAATTAAGTCTATCATGGATTGGCCTATTCCAAAAAATATTAAGAAGTTGAGGGGTTTCTTGGGATTGATAAGATACTATAGAAGATTTTTGAAGAATTATGGTCATATAACAACACCCCTTACAACTCTATTGAAGATGTATTCCTTTTATTGGAATAAATCTGCTAATGTATCATTTGAGCAATTGAAGAAGGCTATGTGTACAACTCCAGTGCTTGCCACTCCAAACTTCACCAAGGAATTCATTGTGGAATGTGATGCTTCTAGAAATGGGATAGGAGTAGTTCTCATGCAAGAAGGTCAACCAATTGAATTTGAGAGTTGTCAATTAAAATATAAAAATCAACTCAAGCCTATTTATGAGAAGGAAATTTTAGCAATCCTTCATGTAGTTAAAAAATGGAGGCCTTATTTAATGGATCAACACTTCAAGGTTAAGACAGATCATGATAGCCTAAAATATTTTTTGGAACAAATACTATCATCAGAAGAGCAACAAAAATGGATCACTAAGATGTTAGGATATGACTTTCAAATTGTATACAAGAAAGGGAAGGAAAATATTGTGGTTGATGCACTTTCCAGGAAGGATGAAAAAGATGAAGCCTTATTGTGTTCCCTTTCAATATTACAAGAAAATTGGGTGGTAGAAGCCAAAGAAAAGTGGAAAAATGATGTTGCAATAAGTAATCTCATCCAGCAAATAAAAAATGACCCTAGTAGTTCAGATAAGTTTTGTTTAAAGGGGGGTATTCTTTGGTATAAAGAGTGCTTGTATCTCTACAAGAATTCCACTCCTAAATACAAGATTCTCAAAGAACTACATGAGTCCCCAATTGGTGATCATTTGGGATTTTTGAAGACATATCATAGGGTCAAGCAAGATTTTTTTTGGGAAGGGCTAAAAAGTGATGTTCAAAAGTTTGAGGCTAAATGTTTGATTTGTCAAAGAAATAAGGGGGAAATAATTAAGACACCAGGTCACTTGCAGCCTTTATCTATTTCTAGCCAACATTGGGAAGAGGTATCTATGGACTTCATCACAGGGCTCCCCAAATCTAAAGGTCATAATGCCATCATGGTAGCAATTGATTGCCTCACTAAATATGCATATTTTATTACATTATCACATCCCTTTACAAAAAGTATAGTGGCAAAAATTTTCTTGGAGAATATCCAAAAGCTACATGGTACACCTAAGGTTATTGTTAGTGATCATGATCCTATCTTTACTAGTCACTTTTGGAAATATTTATTCTCATGTTTGGGTACTCAATTGGCTCATAACTCTTCATACTAGCTACAATCAAATAGGAAAACTAAGGTGGTTAATAAATGTTTGGAAGGATATCTATGTTATTTTACTTCAGAAAAACAATCTCAATAGGTAGATTGGCTACGTCTTGTAGAATGGTGGTACAATACTTCTTTTCATAGCTCATCAAAAATGTTTCCATTTTTGGCACTTTATGGATATCATCCTCCTTCCATCACATCATCATTAAAGGTGTCACCAAGAGTTCAAACAGTAGAGGATCATTTGCTTCATCAACAATAGGTACTTTTAGGACTCAAGGATAATTTAGCTATGGCACAAAATTGAATGAAAAAACAAGTGGACCAACATTGTAGTGAAACAAATTTTGAAGTTGGGGAGTAGGTCTTCTTGAGATTGTAGCCTTATAAACAAATCTCAATGAAGCAATAGAAAAAAGAATAATGAGTTGTCTCCAAGATATTATGGACCATACCAAATCATGCAAAATATTGGTAGTGTTTCCTACAAGCTTGAGTTTCCACTAACAACAAAGATACATCCAATTTTTCATGTTTCTTGTTTGAAGAAGGTAATTGGGCAGAATATTCCTACTCAAATAGTACTACCAGAACTTGATGAAGAAGGAAGAATAATTTTAGAACAAGAGTCCATTCTTCAAACATGCACGAAGAAGTTGAGGAACAAAACCCTAACTTAGTATCTCATCCAATAGAAGAATTTACTTGTTGAAGAGGCCACATGGGAGGATGAGGAGTTCATTCAAAAGAATCCACAGTTGGTTAGCATTGAGGAGAATGCTTCTTTCAAGAGATGGGGCATGCTACACCCTTAATATTATTGTATACAGGGTTATGAATAGTCAACGTGTGGCTATCTTAATCATTAATTAAGTCATGTTATCATTATTATATTATAATTTAGGTAGGTAGGTCAGCCTAGGTGTTATGAAGGGTTGTGTCTATTCAACCTAAGCATAATTAGGTATATATAGGAGGTTGTGAGTCCTATTTCATCATTGTATTATGAAGTGTGTTCTCATTGGAGATATTTGGAGGTTACCCCCTCAAAGTGGTCTATAACTCTCAACTATTTTCAAGCATTTATATAATATTTCATATTATTTCTTCTATTGTGCAAGTTATTTCATTACATTTAGCCCCTCCATTTTCCTATGGAGTCTATGGAATAGTTTTCTATATATGAATACCATTAGTGGAGAAATAAAATTCAAATTCATGACTACAATACTCACCACCATTATTAGATCTAAGACATTTTAATTTCTTACTAGTCTCATTTTCAACCAAGCATTTTCATTTCTCAAAAGTTTGAAATACATTAGATTTATGTCTAAGCAAATAAACCCATACTTTTCTAGTTGCATCATTAATAAATGTAACATAATAATGAGAGCCACCAAGGGAATATACCTGAGCTAGTCCCCATACATCTGTATTCTTAAGCTCTAATTTCTCACTTTAATTTTCCTTCCCAATATTCACAAAACGTACTCTTTTTTGTTTTCCATACACACAACTTTCACAAAAATCCATATTAACACATTTCAGTAAAAAATTCTTTGAATGAAGTACTTTCATACCTTTCTCACTCATGTGCCCAAGTATGTTGTGCCACATCATTGTATCAAAATCTATAGTAGCTATTTGTTATCTCTGCTCAACTGCAGCAACTATTCGTAAACATTCATTTTTCTCTAAAACAATCAAAGTAGAAGGAACAATACTTGTATAAAGATATAAGGTGCCTACTTTCACACCATTTGCTACTACAAGGAAACCTTTTCAAACCTTTCAATTCTTATAATTAAAAGTAACTACACAACCCTCATCACTGGGTTGCCCTACTAAAATTAAATTCCTACTCAGCCTTGGAACATGTCTTACCTCATGTAGTAGCCAATAATTCCCATTCTACAACTTTATCTTAACTTTTTCCTTTCCAACAATATGACAGGGTTCATTATCCTCCAAATAAACAAGCCCAAAATCCCCTAGGACATAATCAATAAAATAACCTCTATGAGGTGTATCATGAAATGAAGAACCAAAATCTAAAACCGATGAATCATCAATACTTTGTAAAGACATAATCAAAGCATCCTCTTTGAAATTGTTACTTGCCACATTTGTCTCCTTTTTCCCTTCTATTTTATCTCCATTATTCTTTCAAGTCCAGCAATCTTTCTTCTTATGCCCTATTTTACCACAATTCCAGCAATCACTTGGTGCTCTAGATTGAGGCCTCTTCCCCTTTGACTTTCCTCTTTATTTCCCACAATTTTTAGAATTATTTCCTCTCTTAGTCATTCTGCCTCTACTTTGTGCATTCAAAACACTTCGTGATGTAGATCCACCTAAGATTTTCCGATGAGTTTCCTCACTCAAAATAACACCGATCACATCATCATATTTTAAGGTATTAGATCTAGAAACAAAATTACTCATAGCCATTACCAAGTCATTCCAAATTTTAGGAAAAGAACAAAAAATCAAGAGAGCCCTAATTTCTTCATCAAAATTAATACCCACAGAAGATAGCTAACTTGTAATAGTATTAAACTCATTTAAATGATCTACAACAAAACCACCTTTTTTCATCTTCATATTAAATAAACGCTTCATGAGAAATACCTTATTTGAAGTGGAGGGATTTTCATACAATTTCACTAGGGTTTCCATCAACTCTTCTATCATCTTTGCTTTTGTAATGTTAAAGTCACTGATAGTACCAACCATAACCAAATGCTTCCAAGTGCCTTTCTATCTAAAATCTCTCATTCCTCATTTGTCATAGTTCCATAACTAAAAGTTTTGCCCATTAAAATTGTCAACCCTTAGCTTACCCTCGTCTGCCATCACTCCCACTCAAACATGAGGCTCCCACTCAACCATGAGACCTTCCAGCAGAACATTGCTATAAAAAAAATGATGATTATCTTCTTCTTTTTTAAATGATAATTGTCTGGCTATGATACCACTTGTTAGGATTAACCTCAGACAAAAATAATAGTTACATGCAAATATAACCAATACCAAAAAATAATAGATCACACATAAGAGAACACAAGACACCAAGATTTAATGTGGTTCACTCAATCCTTGGGCTACATCCACCAATAGCAACAATATTATTATTATCCAATGATTACAACCTGATTACAATCTGTAATCCCTTATAGCTCAATTTTTCTACAAGAACCAATTTTTGCATTACACATAATGAAAATCCCTAATCCTAAGCCCTTTTATACAAGCTTTTTATCACTTAAAAATTAGGGCTAGAATAAAAAAATAGTAGCTGATGACTTTTACAATATAAAGGCATTTTTTGCTTCAAGGGTGTTACCCCCAAAAAAGCCTATGGGGCATTGTCCCTCAACCCTGCCTATACTATGATAGGGAGTTCACCTAGGGCACTACCCCAAGACCCTACAGGGGCACTGGCCCTTGATCTCATCTTGGGGATGCTACTCCCAAACCCCCATAGAAATAATTTGGAGGGAAATCGTGTCGAATAAACCTCTGAGTCTAACTAGAATCCACATCATAACAATAGCTACAAAAAATGTGAGAAAATTAGGAAGTTATTAGGAAGGCCAGTAACTCTCAGTGCAAGTTTGGCTCACTCATCATGTGCATATTATTTTATGTGAAAAATAATTCTCCTATATTTGGCAAGATTTCATGGAAGACAAACAGATCTATCACTCAATAGATAGGAGAGCTCATCAAGCAATTAGGTGATAATTTTAAGTTAATAATGATTATATATTTTGAAGACTTTAAGAAGTATATGAAGACAAGATTGATAATTCATGTGTCACTAGTTGAAAAACATTATAATGAGTTTTTTTTTCTAGTTGATGTTTGCTATACATATGTATAGGTAGCAGTTCCAAGAGTTGGATGGTTAAAAACCCTTACCATATGAAATTAATGTTGATGAGGCTTGAACATCCATTACTACATTATTAGTAGAAAAAGTTCATAAATATGCTACAAAATTTGGAAATTATGATGAATCCAAGTCAAGGAGCATCATAGAATTGAAGACTACCATGGTTTTAAAAAAGAAAACAAGATGGTGAAGAAGCTTAAAGAAAAATTTGGTGAGGAAGAAGAAGTAGAAGAAGTCGTCAAGGACCTCTAGAACTAACATGAGGATTGGGAAAAGATAAAGATGATGATGAATATGATGTCAAGAAAGCAACCAAGGGAAAAGAGAAAAATAGAACAGCATAGAAAAAGGCAATGGAGAAACCAAAGAAGATTGCAAAGAAGTCTCAAGAAAAGTCAATTGTACATTTGACAAGGTCAAGCACAAGGGCTGCCACTACAAAAGCCTAATTGATAAAGGCCAAAGGAAAAAGAGAGAGTATCACAATAGAGCCAAGTAATCCTACCAAGAATTCAAGGAAGTACATACCTCAAAAGGACTCAGATAGAGAGAGGATTGATTCATATGACTTAAGTCAATTCCAAGTGGTAAGCCATAATCTCTCATCTAATATTGATAATTTATGTGAAAATGTAAAGACTAATGTAGATTTATCTAGTTTTTCACAAATAGATTTTGATAAGTTAGGGAGTGAGGATAAACATAATCTAGAAGAGGCTATTTATGATATGATGGCCACTTTTAAGACCACTCCAATATTGATTGCTAATTCTATACCAAAAAGCCTTTATGATAGAGTTGAACAAAAATGGAAATTTAATTTAACCACTAAAAGACAAATTAGAGAGGCTACATTAGCCCAAATTATGTCTACTTTGAATAAGAAAATTATTTCTAAGGAAATGGAAAAGCATGAAGGGAGATTTGCTCCCAAATACCAAGCATTTCATATTTTGAAGAAACAAGTAGAGGAGGTGGTAACCTAGAGCACCCTATTATGGAAAACTATCTATGGGTTGATCACATCAGTAGAGAAAGGAAAAGGAGAGAAAGGAACTAATAAGACATGTAGGAAATAGAAGAAACATCAATGGAAGAACTATAGTATGCTCAAGATGTTCAATTGTCAAGCACTAGTCCCCCACATGAAGACCAAGAGAGTCAACAGAACTCAAGGATTATCAAGGATGTTCCTAATAATACATCTTAGAATGTCAATCCATTAACTGAGGATGATTTGAAGAAATTACAACAAGACTCTACTAATGTAGCAATTATATGAAATAAAACAGGGTTAGTGCAAGAATTTGGGTCTCACTTTTGGCCAAAAAGTGGAAGTGTTTTTCCTGTTTTTGAAATTTTTTGTCAATTGATGTCAAAATTTGAGGTATTTAGAGATTGAATATAAAAAAAACTCCAGAAATAATATTTTTAGTGTTCAAAATCTAGTTTTTGAATATGTAATTTATTTTTGTACCCATATGATAGATTATTTTTTTGGTATGGATCTTTAAAAACCACTTTTTCAAAATGCTTGTTTCAAGACCATACCACGCTCGTGTACGGACACAATAATTTGACACAAATAAATGAATTTTTGCAAATCCTTTTAAAGGGAGTTACCTAATACACCTAAGATTGATGACAATATTTTTTTTAATTTTTTATTGAATATTTTTTTTATTATTAATTATTAATTGGCTATAAAGGTAAATTTTAAAACCTCTCGTGTACGGACCACATAATTCGATCAAAATCTCACTTTTTTCAAAAAAAAATTTTAACATCAAAAGAATTGTATGTAGATTGATGAGATATAAATTAATTTCAAAAAAAATATAAAATAAAAAAGTTATTAAAGTTTTAGTGAATGTCACTTTTTAACATTTAGGAGATAGTTTTGATTAATAAATAATGGAAAAATAAAAAATAAACTAATAACACTATAAAATTTACATTTTTAAAATCAAAATAGTAAGACCTATAATACATTTTTGTCTCATAAAAAAATTCAATGGGAATGACTATAAAAAAATTACATCAATACTAGAAATTGTCGATAAAATGCCTTAGAAAAAAAAAAGATCATAAAGGCATGGCTTGGTGGGACCAAGCCTATGCCATGCCTTTCCCCAAGGAAAAACCCCATGCAAAATTCAGGAGCCATACCAAATTCTTGCTCATGTCTCAAGAATCGGGCACCCGATTTGTAATTCAAAAATCGGGTGCCCGATTTTTAAGCAATCGGATACCTGTTTCTTATGTACCCATTGGGCCCCAAAAGCTGCCCGATAGACCAAGTTTCAATGATTGAAATGATTGAATAATAGTTTTGATCTGCAACAATGAATTTTGTCATGCTTATTTTGTTTTCTTGTCCTCTTATACAAGTTGCAAGTTACTGATTCAAATTCAAAATTGGTGCAAACATGGGATCAAAATAACGAAGAAAGAAGAAAGCAAAAGTTCTGACAGATGAGGAGATTGTAGCAAATAAAGAGAATGAAGCACGACATCAATGAGAGAGAAGACAGAGAATTAGAGACTTGAACAATGTTTCAAAGGAGAAAGACATTGAGGATACCACGATGGATGAAGAGGTTAAAGAAGAGAACCCAATACAAGAAAGTTCAGGTGCACATTCTAATCATGCATTCAATATAGGTGTGTCTCCAAACCCTCAAATTTTATCTCATGATGAAATTGGTGAATTTTTAGAAGTAGGTTACAATTTAAACAATTTAGATTTTCTTCATGAGAAGTAATTGTCAAACAATCATGCACAAAACACTCCAATTGAAATGCCTGCCCCGAAAGAAATACCAAGAAAATTTGAAAATGATATTCAAATTCCAAATACCAATGAAAATAGTAAAGTGTCTTAAAATAAAAATTGCATGAATGTAGACATAGAAACACCAACTACTGAACAAACATGTCAGAATGATAGTAAAATGTCTGAACATAATTTTCATATTCCTAATGATGTGTTAGATAATCTTGAGGGATTGGTCTCATGGAGACAAATTAGGACACATGCTAATAGATTGTATAGGCATTTTTTTATAATAAGAAATTTGGGTTTCAATATCAGCTAATGTTGCAACTAATTAAAATGTCTAAAATGTGAAAAGTAATGAGAAGGTTGGGAATGTATGCAAAATTCAAGAATAAAAATGAGTCTTTAAAACAAGTTGTATCCATTGTTTCTAGTGCCTTTGATGTTATCTAAAGAGAAGTCGGTCTAAAGATAAGAATGCAGCATGACGAGCAATAACAATAGCTTTAGTTAACAAATCAACATCTGACAAAAGATTGATTAGCAACATAAGTGGATATCTTAATGTGAATCGTAAGACTTTAGAAAGAGTTGTAAAGAGAAGGGTTAACTTTGAATGTGGTCCAGCAAATATTTTATGGACTTCTAGTGGTAGACTCCCGAGATGTGATATGAAACTTACTAATGAAGTCAAAAGTTTGATTGAAAATTTTTGGCATGAAAATACAAGAGTACCACCTAATTCAAGAGATGTTCTTAAATTGAGAATTGGGTCAAAAATACATGATCCACATCCTAAACACCTTTTGGACATGACTCAAACTAAATTGTTTAAAAAAAATTTGGATGCTAAGGTATTAAATATTACCATTAGTCAAAGATCTTTTGAAAAGTGTAAACCATGGTATGTAAGGATTAACAAGGAAAGAATCACATGTTGTTGTAAAACTCATATTCAATTTTGTTACCATTATAATGTATTTCGATCTATATGTGGTACCATGCATAGTAAGGAAATGTTGCAAGAATGTGGTATAAAAATACCACCTCAAACTATTAAATATTTCATATCAGGTTTGTTTTGTAAGCCACCTAATGATCAATACTTTCTTTTCAATGCATGTCTTTCTAATACATCTGATATGTGCAGCAATCTTTCTTTGTTAGATGAATGTTTGCATGAAAATGCTTTTGGACAACCATTAGTTGAGGTAAAAAGATTCAAAACTATTGAATATCCATTGAAGGATGGGAAGATTGGAAGAAGGTGTGATCTAGTTACAGATAAAGTTAGTTGTCATGCATTTATGGATGATTTTAAGAGTGTGATCATACCAAAATATGTTAAACTCTCTCAATATTCTAGGTGGCTTGATGGAAAATTTTGCATATGTAAGAATACATTTTCAATTGGTACTATACTTTCAGTTGTTGACTTTGCAGAGAACTACACGCTTGCACCGCAAGAAGAGGTACAACCACAATATTACAATTCAGTGCAAGTAAAAATTTATGTTCATTTCATGGAATATAAAAATGAAAGTCAGTAAGAAGGACTATAAGGGGCCTAAATGGGGCTCATAAACATGATCTAGTCAGAAATATGATTAGAGACCATAGACTTGATTTTCTAATGTTACAGGAGACTAAGATGAAAAGGGACCTAGTTAAGAGGATATCCTTCAATAAAGATTTTAGCTGCATAGCCTCAAATTCGAAAGGTGCTTTTGGAGGAGTACTAATCCTGTATAACTCTAGGGCCTTCAAGTTATCTACTCTTTTTAGCACTCACAATGCTCTTTTGTGTGAGGTTTCTCACATCCTTAGCAATGATTCCTGGCTTATCCTAAACCTATACACCCCCAACGCCAAGAAGGATAGAAAAAATTTATGGATCAAGCTCCTTGACATCCTTTCCAATTGCAATGTTAATAAAGGGATTTTCATGGGGGACTTCAACACACCTCTCTTTGATGCTGAAAAATGGGGGGGTCTCACCTGGATCAGGACAGTAAGCATGACCTCACCTTGTTCATTAAGAATCTTTCCTTCTTGGATATGGACCTTCAAGGGGGTTGTTTCACTTAGTCTAATAGGAGAGTTGGGGGAGATAGCATTTAGGTTCACCTCGACAGAGCCCTAATATCTCCTGAATGGCTTCTTTCCCATACTTGCAGATTATCCCTCCTCCCTAGGGTGGGTTTCGATCACTCCCAGATTTCTCTCTCTATTTCCCCTCTATCTAGAAAAAAGGTCTTCCCTTTTCACTTTGAGAAAATGTGGCTTTCCCATCCAGTGCTGGAAGGAAAAATCTCTTCTTGGTGGAACTTTGAGGTTGACGGTACTGCTATGTATAGAGTTGCCCAAAAGCTGAAAAATGTGAAAAGGAACATTAAATCTTGGAACAAAATTGACTTTGGCCACATTTTCCACGAGAAAGATGAGAAAAATTATCAGCTCAATTCTATCTAGGAAGAAATCCAGCTCTCCGGATATAATGCTCACAATAGGCAGGAGGAAATGGCAATCCTCTTAGACTTGCACAACATCATATCTAAGGAAGAGATTTATTAGAAACAAAGATCTAGAGTCAGCTGGTTGAAAGAAGGAGATTGTAACACTAGATTTTTTCACCTAACCACCTTTAAGCATCGAGCTAATAATAGGATATCTAATATCAAAAAGGGCCAGGTTCTGGTTTCTAAGGAAGAAGAAATAGCGAAGGAAGTTGTTTGCTACTTCTCCTCTCTCCTCACTATTGATCCCTCCCTCTCTACATCTAATCTAGAGGATATCTTGGCAACCATCCCCCCCCCCTGCTGCAAGATCATCATAATTCCATGCTGAAAGCTATCCCTGCCCTAGAGGAAATTCACCAGGCCCTCTTTTCCCTCTTGGGGGATAAAACTTCAGGCCCGAATGGTTTCCCTACCTTTTATTTTAGACTTATTAGAATGTGGTTAAGAAGGATGTGGTTAAGGTGGTTCAAGAATTCTTTGGGGCTAGGAATCTGCTCAAAGAACTTAATGGTACTTTTCTTGTCCTCATCCCCAAGACTTCAAGAGCTGACTCTTTGGACAAATTTAGGCCCATTAACCTCTACAATTCTTTCTACAAGATCATCTCCAAGGTTCTCACTTCAAGACTCCTCAGCATTCTTCCCTTGATCATTTCACCCCAACAAACTAGCTTTGTCTTTGGCAGGCAGATCCTTGATTCCATTGTTTTGGTTCATGAAGTCATTCACTCTCTTAAGGCGAGCAACAAGGAAGGTTTCCTTCTAAAACTAGACTTGTCTAAAGCTTATGACAGGGTCAACTGGAATTACCTATTTGCTGTCCTTTGGGCCTTTGGTCTTGATGCTCAGGTTTGCAAGCTCATCTCTCAGCTAGTGTCTTCTCCCTCTTTGTTTGTTCTAGTTAATTATCTCCCCACTCCCTTCTTCTCCCCCTCAAGGGGTTTAAGGTAGGGTGACCCCATTTCTCCTATCCTTTTTGTCATCTTGGTGGAATGCCTAGGTAGAATCATCCAGAAGAAGATCCAGGACAGGGTTTTGAAAGGTCTTAGGCCTTCTTCGGGGCCCTCTACTTTCACCCACTAGAAATTTGTGGATGACACTATCTTGGAGGGTGAAGCCTCTATCTAGGAGGCCAGGACTTTCAAAAGCATTCTGAACTCCTACACCAGGGGCTCAGGACAAGTTATCAATCTGGATAAGAGTTCGGTTTTCTTCCTTACTACCACTTTGGAGAGGCAGAGGAAAATTGTTTGCATCCTGGGATGTGGAATCGGGTCCCTTCCAGCGACTTATCTTGGGCTACCTCTTGGAACGAAACCTCTGAATTCCTTTTGGATCAGCATTATAGACAATTTCAATAGGAAACTTGCAAGTTGGAAAGGGGCCACCCTCAGTCAAGCTGGCAAATGCTCCCTAATTAACTCTATTCTCCAGAACCTCCCTACCTATGCCCTTAGTCTTTTCAAGATTTTGGTTAAGTTTGTGAAAAGATTGGAGAGAATTCAGAGAGATTTTCTCTAGACAGGGACTAATGACCACAAGAGATACCACCTGGTTGCTTGGGACTTAGTTTGCCAGCCCAAAAGCCAGGGTGGTCTTGGTATTAGAAAAATTTCTCACCTCAATCAATCCCTTTTAGCTAAACATCCTTGGTGCATCTTCCAAAGCACAAGTTTTTGGAGGGATATTATGGTTGAGAAATATCTGCATAGACTATCTCTTAACTCCATATTTCAAGGGGCTAAGTTGTCTACGGGGTCCCATATTTGGAATGGAATCTTGAAAGTCCTCCCCCTTGCTAAATCTAGGGCAAAATGGAAAGTTGGAATGGGAGACAAAATTATTTTTTGGTAGGATACCTAGCTGTGTCAAGAACCCCTCATTAATCACCCCATATATGGTTGGTGGGCTTATCAGTGTATTGGCAGATACGATTTGATGGTAAGGAACTACATAAATGGTAATGAATGGCACAATCTAGCTGAACTTTTGTAGGACCTCAAGCCTTTAATATCTTCTTTGAATTCCATCTTCATCAACTAGAATGGTGACTCTTTAGTTTGGGGAGATTCTTCAGGGGGCCTTTACTCTGTGGCCACTGGTTATCTATCCCTTGTGAGTAAAGAGGAGAAACCTATCTGGGCCAAAGCCTGGATCCCTAGGCTTATGCCTAAGATAAACATTTTCTTCTGGCTCCTCCTTCAAGATAAAATCCTCACCCAGGATAATTTAGCCAAGAGAGGCCAAATTTTACCTAATAGATGTTGCCTCTACAAGAAAGATCTGGAAACAGTTAATCATATGTTCATCCACTAGCCCTTCTCCTCCAAGGTGTGGAGCCATCTAACAACTAACCTGGACTTCAACTGGTGCCCTCTAGCTAGCATCCAAGATTTCTTTAGTCAGTGGAGAAGCCACCATCAAGGTTTGAATTCTCAGTTATTGAGCTCCTAGATCCTCCCACACTTCTACTGGAGAATTTGGAAGGAGCACAACAATAGGATATTTAGAGACAGAGAAGCCCCTAAGGTTATAATTGCTAAGAAAACTGAAAGCCTTATGATAGAGAACTATACCATAACTAGAGAAGGAGACATAAAGGTAGGAGGGAACAGTAAAGCCAGGAAAGATGACAAGATCAAAAGAAGACTAGAGGCTATTTGGTCTTTTCCCCCTAAGAACTGGCACAAAGCCAATTTTGATGGGGCGGCTAAGGGGAATCCAAGTCCATCTGGATGCGGAGGTATCATAAGAAATAGTTTGGGAGGTGGTATTGCTGCTATCTCTTCCCCTATTGGCCACCAAACCATTCATCTAGCTGAAGCCAGTGCTGCTAGGTTCACTGTTAAGTTGGCCCTCGCCTCAGGGATTGAGCAATTGTGGCTTGAAGGTGACTCTTTAAATATAATAAATTGCATCTTAGGATTCACTAAACCCTCCTGGACCATTGAAAGCATTATTGAGGACCATAAATTGGACTTAAGGAAATTTAAAAACTACCACGTCAGCCACATTTATCGTAAAGAAAACACGATCGCTGATTGGTTCGCCAATGAAGTGGTTACTAGCAACTCAATGATGACGTGGGGAAGCAATAATGATTTTCCAGCAGCAGCAATTGACCTAATCCGAAAGGAGAAAATCCACGGCACCAACATAATGTCTTTTTAATGATGAAAAGATTTGCAAAATTGTACTTCAAAAAGGGATTTATTAGGAGTAATGTGGAACCCCCTTCGATCCATAATCATGTGTATGGAAGACACGAGCTGAAGGAAGCCAGAAAAAATTCCATAGACACATGCAAATTTATTTTCACTCTCAGCACCTTTTGCTACTCTAAACTCGGCAATACTACTAGTGGGTTAGGGTTTGTTGAGTTGAAAACTGCAATGGTGGGAGAAAGGATCAGAAGAGAGCCATGGGGTGAAGCAGAGAGATGGAAAGAGAAAAGGAAGTCTGGAGAAAGCTCCAAAAGGAAGGCATAACCAAATTCATAGAGAAGCTTCATGGATTTGATGCGGGGGTTACTAAAGCTATGGTTGATTCCTAGCAAAATGGCAGGGTCAAAATTGATGGTGTTTCCCACCAAATCTCTATGGGTCTCATTGCAGAGGTGACTAGATTTTCTCAGGATGGCCTGAACTTCTACAAGGACAAGAAGATGTCTGCCAACACTATCAACAACTTTGTTAAGGATGATAAGGAGAAAAGCAATTTGGTCAAGATTGACACCTACTATGATATTGATTCCATCAAAAAGTTTTGGAGGTATGTTCTCAGGATCATCATTAAATATGTCACTCTTGATCCCAGGTTTGATAGAATTAGGACTCATCATTTTGTTCTATTAAATCATTTTAGACACAAAGTGAAAATTTCTTTTCTGTTTTTCATTTTCATCTCCATGGCCAAGAATATAGAGGGATTCAAGAAATGCCCTATCAAAAATCTTGCCCTCCATGAGGGTCTCCTGCTTCTAATTTATGAGTTCTTGAAAACCCAAACTAGAGGTAAAACCATTTGGGATTTGGGTAGTGCCTTGGAGGACACTATCAGTTCTGATTCTGGGGATGAGCTTGTAGTGAAATCAAAGAAAATTGACACCCCAAGCAAAGGTATCCTTGTTACCCGTGATCTCCGCATCCCTAGCAGGAAAAGCCCCATATGTCTTCCCCCTATCCCCCCCTCTCCTCATCCTAAAGAGGTGAAAGAGGCCACTTATGATGATGTGGAGTCTGATATAGAGTCTGAGGAGGAGGACTCAGAGAAGGGGAAGGAAAGTGAGATGGAAGAAGATAAGGGGAGAGATAATGACAAGGAGATGGTGACCCCTATGGACCCCAAGGTTAACCCCAAGAAAAGAAAAGTGAACTAGGACCTACCCCAGGAACATCCCAGTGATGCTGTTGAAGTGTCCCCTAGCCCCACCCCACCCAATTTTCCTCAAGAGCTTCCCATTTCACCCCTGGAGGAGATGATTGAAATCATGGTTGAAAAAGGGGGGGAGGTCATCAGAAAGAACAAGAGGAGGGCCTAGAGGAACTTCTATGGGGACAAGGTCAATTTGGGAATTGTTAGAGAACCTGCTAAAATCTAGGTGCTAGAGGACCTTGATAGAAGCACCCACTATGATGAGCTCCTTGACTTGGCTCTTCTGGTTATCTCTAAAAATGTGAGGGAAACTGGTTTCAACTTCCTGAACAATGCAAAGAATAGTCTGATTGACAAATTTCATTCAATCAAGTGGCTTTTTAGGAAATTGAGGCTCTAAAGGACAGGAGCAACTAGCCCAACAACCAGGATATTGATAAGGAGCAGCAAGCCAAAGGGAGCAAGGACCAGGTGGGTAGCTAGGAGAAAGATAGAGGCCAAGTCTCCAAAGACCATCAGGATGACAGACTCAACCAGCTAGAGCAGAAGGTCCAAAGGTTGGATTCTGTCCACCAGATAATCACCAAATAGATAGTAGAGACCCTTCACACCTTGAATGAGAATATTGTCAATTTGGGTGACTATCTAACTACAATTGGCCTTAGAAGGGATGCAGAGCATATTACAGAGCAAGGATTCAACTGGGATGAATTTCAGAAAGAGGCTAGTGACTAGGTGAATCAGGGGAACCAGATGAACACTCCTACTAGGATTCAGGAAGAAGAGGCCAGTCAAAAGGACAATGATGCTATAGAAACCCTGTAGGCCATGGACACAGATGGCCACTAGCCTGTTCACCTGGCTTTGTCTCTGGCCTTTGTACTTTGGCTTCAAGCCTTCTTTTTTTTTTGACCTTTTGAGGCAGTGTTTCTGTTTGTTTAGACTATTTTTTCTCACTCTTTTTGCTATAAAACATTGGGTTTCAGGATTCCTATAAAACTTGTTTTACCTAATCAAAAATAATTTATGTTCATATAGTTTATAAGCATGCACTTGATAGTACAGTGGAGGATCAAAAAATATTGAGAGAGTACCATTTTTATTTAAGTGATAATAAACTCCATTCATCTGAGTTTGTCCAATATTGTTTCAAGGTATTTTATGATAATTTAAAAGAGAGATAAATTCAAATGACAAAACATTGGATATGGTCAGATAATTGTACAGGACAATTCAAGAATGCTAGAATGTTCTATTGGTTGAGTAGGACACATAGGCAAACTAACATCCAACATGTGTGGATTTTTTTTGAGGTTGGACATGGTAAAGGAGAACATGATGGTTCTGGTGCATGCGTGAAGAAAGCCCTCAGTAGAGAGCAATTAAAATTTGAGGAAAAAGCTAAATTCAAAAATGCACATGAGATTGTCAAATGGTGTAACAAATATTTATACACGGGATCAAGTCAAAACTCTACAATCAAACGTCTCTTCTACCTAGTTGAAGAAAATAATATCCCTTCAAGATATGATTGTGATACAATTAGTGGGTCAGCTAAATGGCATTCATTTAGGAGTTCAGATTCTAACACTTGGACTATATGGACTAGGGAGCTTGCTTGTTTTTGCCAATTTTGTCTTGCAGGTGAATAGGAAGAATGTGAGAATATAGAATGGGTTGAAGATTGGCAACAAAGATCATTAGCACCTACTGAAACACATTTTGAAGATGAGTAAATGAAGGCGAGAATGTTACTTTTGCATCAGAAGACTATGATCATATTTCAGACCTCATAGAACCTGGTATGCACAATTTAATTAGGATTTTTTGTGATCTCATGCTTCAATTTATATAATTTGCATATGGACACTCATGTGGTTAAAGTGTTTCTATACTTTATCTTATCTTGTAGGACACATTTATGATGTTATTACACCTAGTGATAATGATGAACAGACTAAGTATTGGCTAGCTAGATGTGTGGAACTTAAGAAAAAATTGACTTGTCATCAAATAGACGATGATGGTTTTGAGTATCCAATCGGGTCTGTCGTTGTAGCTGGCACTTGGCTACGTAGATACCTAACAAGAAGAAATGGTTTGCCAGCATTTGAAGACTACCAAACTAAAAATAAGATTTTTCACTATTCTCATTTGGTTGTGGCAACAAATATCAAATTAGAAAGATACAAAGGGAGACCCACCAATAAGGTATTATGGACAATTTCAATGGACGAGCATGAGAAAATCATAGATGCATTGCAAAAGAGAGAGAATGCAGATGGTACAGTGGGATGACTACATTTAAATCAAACACATGTAAGTTTTTTCATTATTCTATTATATATATATATATTTACTTATATAATTTAATTACATGTATGTTTGTGTTGTCAATACCAATTTAGAGAACTTATATACCTCTTATTCAAGTCTCAATTACAATTTATGCAAATTTAAATGTTAAAGTGGATCGAACATCAACATCTTGTGCAATTTCACATAGTAAGTACATACAAATTACACATATATTTACATAGTTCAGATACCTTGAATATTAATTTATGTGTTTATTAACATTTGTGTTTTTTTTTGACATTTTTATTTTACAGGACCGCATTTGAAGAGATGTGTTGAACCAATTTTATGTTTTGAGTTCACTGAACTATAAATATATCATTGACATTGTCTTCCATATATTGTGAAATATGTTGTACAAACTAATTCAAAAATGAGAGTTTACTTCTATTTGAAAGTTAAAGGTATGCACTTGATAAATTATAAATTAATTGTCAATTTAAGTAATGACCTCCTATTTTGTTCCATTATTTTTACATTCAATCATGTTTAAATTAATGTTTGAAGTTTCAAATTACTATTGATTGTAATATTAAAAACAAGTCACTTGCACATGATAATTTAAAGATCATTACTCATTGTATTGATTATATGTTAGATCATTACTCATTATATTCATTGTATTGATTATATCTTACATTACCAAACAACACATTAAGATCACTTATGATACATTGTTAGGTACGTTATCCATACATGTGTGTCTTAAGGGGACATGGGAATCCTAATAGGTCATTATGTCTGTTATAGGTTATGATAGGTATTCATATGTTTACTACCACATAATAGGTCTTATTAGGTGATAATGAGTCTTACATTACCAAACAACACATTAAGATCACTTATGATACATTGTTAGGTACATTATCCATACATGTGTGTCTTAAGGGTACATGGGAGTCCTAATAGGTCATTATGTCTATTATAGGTTATGATAGGTATTCATATGTTTACTACCACATAATAGGTCTTATTAGGTGATAATGAGTCTTACATTACCAAACAGCACATTAAGATCACTTATGATACATTGTTAGGTACGTTATCCATACATGTGTGTCTTAAGGGGACATGGGAGTCCTAATAAGTCATTATGTCTGTTATAGGTTATGATAGGTATTAATATGTTTACTACCACATAATAGGTCTTATTAGGTGATAATGAGTCTTACATTACCAAACAACACATTAAGATCACTTATGATACATTGTAAGGTACGTTATCCATACATGTGTGTCTTAAGGGGACATGGGAGTCCTAATAGGTCATTATGTCTGTTATAGGTTATGATAGGTATTCATATGTTTACTATCACATAATAGGTCTTATTAGGTGATAATGAGTCTTACATTACCAAACAATGCATTAAGATCACTTATGATACATTGTTAGGTATTCATATGTTTACTACCACATAATAGGTCTTATTAGGTGATAATGAGTCTTACATTACCAAACAATGCATTAAGATCACTTATGATACATTGTTAGGTACATTATCAATACACTTTTTAATCTAGTAGGTCAATTTTATTTGTATGAATCTCAATGCATAAATTTGATGTGATATTTATCCAATAATGCTCTATAGATAGTTAAAATTATTGTTCATCTTGCATATATACTTACAAAATGTGTCATATGTTCATGAATAAAATATGTCAGAATAAAGAAAATGGTTTGAATATACATAAAACATGGTGAAACATAATAATATATACTACATACACAAGCATGATAAGAAGTCGTAAAAAAATAGTACATGGTCTAACATACATCATAACATGATCGATGAAGTGAAAAAATACATGGTCTAACATACAGTTTTAACTATCCTAACACAAAGTGTATACATCATAAATATTATACATCATAAAAATACAATCTATAGGTGCCAACAAGACCTAATCTATCTGATCGAATGTCCTCTTTACTCCACGTGAAGAGGACTCAAATGGATCATCATGTGTAATATGAGCCATCTCGTCATGTCGGACACCCTGTGAGGTAGATGGATCACCCTGTGTAACATGAGGCACGTCTCATCATGTACATGCTTAATTGAAATGGGTCTCAAAATCTAGCTTGCAAATAAATTAAATATTCACTACATGATAAAATAAATACCACATGAGATAGGTGTCCCTCAGTAATGGGAGGAGGTGCACTGTCAAAACTACCAAATGCAGTAGTAG
>CM053790.1:344271278-344306278 GCA_028749045.1 Cupressus sempervirens | reverse complement strand
AGATAGATGTAGAGACATAAATCTTACTACCTGATACAAAGAAAAGAGGTTCAATTTGATCATTAAATGACTCATTTTGCACTCTTCTAGATTAAAAAGAATACAAATATTATCAACAAACTATATGTTAGATGCTTATTAATTATTTGGACAGTAGATCCTCTAACTTTTAGAGACAACTGGTTATCTCTAAGGAGATAATGTAATGAGTCAACAACAATAAAAAATAAAGAGGATGCAAGAGGACACCCTTTCATAATTGATCTAGAGAGTCCTAAAAATTATGATCTAACCCCATTAATTTCTTTACTAAAACCTTGACACCAATCATAAGAGAGGACACCATTTGACATAATATTGGATGGAATCCTGGGCTTGGAACATCATCATAGTGAAACTCCATTCCACCCTTTTGTAGACATTTTCATAATCAATTACTTGAGCATGCCTACACTCTATCCTAGAAATGTTTCCCAATCCAAAGTCTTCCAATAGGTTATCAAGTTCTCCAATATGCATAAATATCCTTAACAAAACCATTTTTTGTAGGGTTAATAATCTTGGGTAGGATATCTTCTATTCTAGAGGCTAAGATCTTGGCAATAATTTTGTATGATATGTATTTAGGAGTGTCCTATCTCTAATTTTTAATGAGATTCTTATCTCCCCTTGGGGATCAATTTTATGAGCCCTCCATTGATTACTTGACCTAGGGATTTTATGAGCCCTCCATTGATCACTTGATCAATTTTATGAGCCCTCCATTGATTACTTGACGTAGGGATTTCTCATTACTAATTTTTTGGATGGAGGAGCTGATTTATGATAGAAATGGGTTTATCAAGGAATAATGCATCTTCATTCTAGGAATGATGGTTCTCATTTTATTCCTATCTTCTAAATCATTTTGAACTATCATCATCTTCTAACCCAAAAAATTGATAGTAAAATTAGAAAAAAGATCTTACTATATATCACTAGGGGGTGGGTATTTCTTTTTATAAAATAAGGCAATATTTTGTTATGTGGCCTTCCATTCTGCAAAGGCAATAAACATTTAGGCTACCCATACAAGAAAATAGGAAACAAATAGGGGAATCTCCAGTCTCCAAAAAAAAAATTTAGGCACTTCCAACCCAAGATAAATAGAAATTAGTCCACCCTAACATAATTATCTAGTTAGGGATTGGGGTGTTAGAGTGCTTCAATACCCTCCTAATTAGATATTACATGATGAATACTCACTTAGGATATAAAGGTTTATGCATCCCATGGAAAGACAAGTTATTCACTTCCTTATATATATTCTTAGGCATCCAAGGGTGTAGTCCGAACTCCTACTCGCACTAATGTGGACACCTCCACCTCTTGATAGTGAGGGAGGGTTACTTAATTAGATGCCTGATTCGTTCAAGTCTCTTCTAATTTTTTTATGATGTATCATTTTGAGACCTTGATATCAATGTTTAATTAGTTTTAGGATTAGGGTTCAATTTGGTTTGTACTATTTGATTAGGTTTACATGCTTAGGTTTCAATTAGGACAAGAGTTAATAAATTGAATTAATTTTTAAAGTGCTAAATTTGGTTTTAGATATAGAATTATAGTTAGAGCTTTTAGATTAAAAACCAACATTAATTCAAAAAAGTTAGGTTTAAATTTTGTTTTAAAGTGTTGAATATATTATTGAGTTCTAGTTTAGGGTGATTTGGTTTAGTCTTAAGGTCAGCATTTAACTTGGTTCAATCTTAGGGTAACGGTTCAATTTGGTTAATGGTTGGGGAAAGGATTTAAGGTTAAATTCAAGGTTTCTACTATTAAGTTGGGATATATAATTAGGTTTATGATCATGGTTTAATTCAATTTGGTTTATAAGTATAATATTAATTAGTTAAGGGCCAGGGTTACCTTTCAATCTAGTTTGATATATTCAATTTGGTTTAGGGTTAACCCAGGGGTTAGTTTATTTTAGTGTTAAATATTAAGATATAATGCTTTGATATCACTCATTTTTTCATATTTTGATTATATCACCCCTATACATGTTGGTAACTTATATGTGATGAATCTTACAAATATTATTTGATCTCATTACATGTGTCATGGTAACTTTTTTTAGTTTATGTACATGAGTTGCTCCTATATATGGTGTTTTTCTTTTCTTATGATATATAGTGTTAAATATATATAAATTTACCTAAGTACCCTTCTTGATTATCTATGATGGACATGTCGTAAATGACATATCTCTATATGATTCTTTTGATATGATATGCATGAATAATATATATAATGAAAATTTTTAATCCTTCTTGTGCAATAAATGATGTAATTAGATATGTACAAATATTTTTAGATTCACATTTACATGAGATGTAGATGTAGATATGATGCTCCTCTAGGATAATTTAGTTTAAATCATAAATAAGGTTACAATTTTAGGGTTTGACATTTATAAAATTAGTACTCAAGGTAAGATATGAAAGTTATTTAATTATTTATATATTACCTTGTGTAGGTTTTAGCAAATTAAGATTAAGGTTAAGATGATAGTAAGGGTTATGACTAGAGTTAAATTCAATACAAATTGACATTATAGAATCCTAAATGATGCCAAGGGATCCAAAGAACTAACCAAAAGTTTTACTAAGCAAGCAATAACATACATTTATAAAAAACATAAGAGATTGCATTCCTTAATGAGCACATTTACATTTCATTTTTAAATAATTATAAGTACTAAAAGTAAAATAACTAACATATCCATATGAAAGAATATTAACTACTTCAGTTCAATCCATTTAAATAATTTATATACATTTGTTTCGAATGCCACTTGGCAAATTAATTCGGAATGCACAATCATCCACTATGCATGTCACAGGGTATGAAAGGCTAAAAGAATATACATTTATAAAATAGTTTACATCATCCATTTTCAATCCATGAAACAAAGTAAAATGCAATTTAAGTAAAATCGTTTTAAATACTAGAAGTTTTTTGTTTGGATCCCTTGGCGGGTTGTTATGTGATTAAGTACTTAGTTATATATGTTTAGGGTTTTATTGTACATAACTATATGGTTAGGTCAAGATTATAGTTTAAACAATGAATTTAGGTCAAGGTTATTGTTAAAACAAGATCGAGGTTATATGGTTCTAGGTCGAGGTTATATTTATTTGTAAAATTACATGTTTAAACAATGAATTTACATCTAATCTAATCATTCAACATTGTAATAAATACATAAATTAAATACATTTCAAAACATCTAAAATAATAATTTTTTAAATAAACATTTATGAAACTATATTTTAATTAACAAATACAAAAATTTAAACATCTACTCATTAACAATGTAAATTTATAATTTTACATATATTAAAAATGAAAAAAATAATAAATTAACATAAATATTAAATTAAAAATTGAAAAAAATAAAGTAAATAAGTACAAAACATATTAAAATACCTGGTATATCGAAAACTAGCAGCAAGGGGGTGGTTGATAGGGTTGAAAATTGAACTCCCGTATGCATCTCTAATCAAGCTCCCATTTTTGAGGTCATGAAAATGACCTCAAAAATGTCAAAAAAGGGGGTTAAATAAAGTCTTCCAAATTGGGTACCTGATTTGTAAAAATTGGGTACCCGATTTTTAAAAGTAATTGGGTGCTCGATATTTAAGTGCCTCAGGCACCCGATCCTCTTTTAAATATCGGGTACCCAATTTTTGAAATTCGGCTTGGGTGCCCGAAGCTAAATTTTAGAAATGGGTACCCAATTTTTTAAAAATCGGGTACCCATTTTTGAGAAGTACAATTCCACATATCTAAATTCTGCAAAATTGTGACCCAACTTCTTGTGGTCACCCAAGATACTATTGAGAGTATATGAGATTCATAAGGCAAAAATTACATCTGCAGGGGACAACTAACAAGCTACACCAATTGTGACCCCATCAGCTACATAACTAAAGGAGAAAGAATCACAAGATCTACAAATAGATTTAAGTGTAAACCCTGAAAAGCAAGATGACACTTCAAATACACCATTTGCAATGCCTATAATAGTCATTCAGATGAAAGAGATAGAAGCATAACCATCAGTTACATGTTTTTTGAGTATAAATAGTCTAAGTTTACTAGTCTTTGTGATCATTGATAAGGATGGAAATGAAGTGAAAAAGGGTAAGGAAGCTAGTCATATACCCACTCCACCATCACAGGGTGAAGAATAGAAAGAGGGAAAGAAGATAGAAGAGGAAAAATTGACTACTATACATGAGGATCAAATTTCCATACAGACACTAGTTACTTTACTAGCCTTTACACCTCCTCCCAGTAGCCAAACTCATCAGAGGTTGAGTACATAAGCTACTCCATTGAAAATATCAAGGTTGAGTACTAGCACACCCAAGAGAGTTGATACCACATCATTTGAGGATGTAAGCTTAAATGAGGTGATTGTTACACCCAAGTTTGATCTCACTATAATCACAATTAAAGAAATGAGCATCCTTCAAGATGCTCTACAAAGGAAGATAAGGCAAGAAATTTTAAGGAGGGATCACAAGAAAAAGAAAGTTTTGCATGAAACTAAAGATATTTTTATTGATGCTTTCATTCTCCAAATACAAATGCAAATATTCCTATCATAGAGAAACTTGTCAACATAGTGGACAAGATTAAGGATGAAGACCTAAAGACCAATGTAAAATTTGCTAGAATGGTTTGAAATAAAATTTTATATAAAGGTTATCGACAACATATCTAGTGCTATTTCACTTAGGTAGTTTGATTTAGCAACCAAGATGGAGAATGTAAAGAAGATGTTAGAGAATGTTTACTCTCTGTACATGAAAGCTCTACAATGTTAACCTATTCACAAAAGAGACTCAACAGGATATTGACCAGTGGCAAGGAGATTTGCAACTCACAAGTACCACATTGAACCAATCTCTAGGAAATGGTCACTTGCACTTTCAAAGGTTACTAATTACATAGAGTGGGCATGCTAAGTTTCAAGCCAAGGATGCAAATATTTGATCTACTTTTATCAATATTGAAACCATGCTAACACCTCACATGTAAGTTTTGCAAAAGGAACTAGTCTATGCAAAAACATTGATGATTAAAGATTCCTATCTTTCTACACATGAAGGCTTAGTTGATCTAGCAACATAGCTAGAAATCCAAGTTTAGTCTCTAGATGTAGCAACAGATAATTACGATGTAGCTTTGAAGATGATTTTGGAGTTACACAAGCCATTTTTGGACAAACACATTGTAAGTGTACCAGCCACATGACATAGTGTCAAAAAGAGGGATTATATAATTTTGAATTGAAATTTTGAAGATTTTTGTCAAGGAAGATAACTACTCAAGAGGAGTTACAAAATAGAAGTGAAGTATTTATTTAGGGGGAGTGAAATTGTTAAGGTAACTTCAACATTTACAAAAAAAATTAAAATTTTGAAGTTTTTGCATATGAGCCGAGCAGAGAAGATACATTGTCTAACTTATGCATAAGAAAAGTATGTATATGCCATGAAAAAGTGTTTTCACCACTCATGTCAAAGGGAGAGATTGTTAATCTCATTTTGGTTTTGACAAGGTAGTGAGAAAATACTTAGTCATTATTCAGCAGTGAATAGAGCAAGCCAAGCAATCAATACAAGCCAAGTGAATAGAGCATGTCAAGCATAAGTCTCCACACAATACATGTTGAATAATATGACAAGTAGTGTTGAGAACTTGTATGTGCCAAGCAAACACTGTGTGCTGAGTCACATAGGTGTTGATCAATAAAAGTGTGTTGAGTGTTTTAGGTGCAAAGCAAATAGAGCGTGCCAAGCTATTCAAAAGTTGAGTATCAATAAATAGAGCATAATGAAGGCCAAGCATCAGAGCCTATTGATGTTGAGTGAACAACTTTTGTCATAATTGTTTGTAATGGCACAAACTTCTATGTGAACCATTTTTGGTAGATATAATCATGAATTAATGATTATAAGAGATAAGAATGGTGTCATTTGATGCATCCCTATACTATGTATGCAACCAATCAAGTTAAGGGAAGCTTTAGTCTACAATGTAAATCAACCATAGCCATTGATTCTAACCTAATTTTTTCTCCATGATGGTTATAAAATAAGGAAACCCTAAGGGTAACCTAATATTGTAAAGGAGGATACTAAGGAGAGTATCTAGTGCAAAGGGAGCATGGAGAAGATGGCTAAGATAGATTTTTGCAATGAATAATTAGTCTAAGAGGAACAAAGAAAATAAGTGAAAAGTTAGAGAAGATAGATTTATTCAAGAGGATCTAGAGATAATCAGCAAAGAGGAGATCTGACATCAAGTAGTAAGGTACTAACTGAAGGATCAGGTGTTGGATCATTCTAATAGGTGATGCAAAGTAAATCTCTTAATAAAGTAGTCTTAATAAGATTGTTTAAATCTCTTAACCAGTGATTACTTTATTGTGAGTTTAAATCCTCTAGAAATGTGAGACCTAATAGTCTTTTGTAAGCCTTTAATAGGGAAGATGTCTCACAGGGTAGATCATAGTTTATGATCAAAACATTGTAGTCATAATAGGCCACACTTTACAATTGTAGTAGTGAAGATTTTTGGGTGTCATCCCTTACCCCATTTTTACCTTCTCCTTGGAGGGTTTCTCAGTAACCAAATATCATGTGTTATGTGTTCATTTACTTCATGTTTTATATGTGATGAATAGTTACACATTTCAATTTACATGTTAATTAATGAGATGGATGTATGGTGAAATTTTTTAGAGGTAAAAGTTTGAAGTGTTGATTCACCCCCACCACCACCCCCTCAGAACTTACTTTCCCATTGTTAATCCCAACACAAAGGCTTCATAAAGATATCTACAATCTTCTATTTTGTACTTACATACTCCAATATGATTTCTTTCTCTACAATCTTCTCTCTCAAAACATGATACTTTATAGATATATGTTTAATCTTAGAATGCAACATAGGATTCTTAGACATACTCACTATACTTGTGTTATGACAATATATGATAATAGGTTATAAAAATTCTATCCCAATATCTTTTAGCATTTTCTTCATCCACATGATCTAATTACAATTTTTTGATGTTGTTACATACTCTACTTCAGCTCTACTCTGTGAAATATAGTCTTTTTTCTTGCTTAGCCAAGAAACCAATCTTCCTCCAAGAAAAAATGCTCCACCGCTAGTGCTTTTTATATCATCCATACTACCTACCCAATCCACATTGATATATGCACATAAAGTGAAATCACTTGATCTATCATACCATAGTCCAAAATCAAGTGTACCCTTTAGATATCTTAATATCTTCTTTACTACTATATAATGAGATTCCTTAGGATCAACTTGAAATCTTGCTGACTATCCCAAATGCATTTTCTATATCTGGTCTGGTGTGAGCCAGATATTGTAAACCTTCAATCATAGATCTATACTTCTTCTACTCAATTGTAGGTGTCTCGTCTTTTCTAGATAACTTGTGACCAATTATCATAGGTATACCAACAAGCTCATCACATTCCAAACCAAATATTTTCAACAACCCTTTCGAGTACTTAACTTTTGATATGAAAATACCATCACTATTTTGTATAATTTGTAAACCCAAGAAAAACTTCATCTCACCAATCATACTCATCTCAAATTCATTCTCCATTTCATCAGCAAACTTATCACTTGCATCAACATTACCTCCAAAGATTATGTCATCCACAAATAACACAATGATTAATAATTCATTCTCAATTTATTTCAAGTACAAATTAATATCTACCATACCTTTAGCAAATCTAAGTTTTTGCAAATACTTATCCAATCTTGCATACTAGATTATAGGTGCTTACTTTAGACTATACAAAGCTTTCTTCAATCTGTGTACCATATCTTTTTCTTTCGTCAAAGGAAATCCTTTAGGCTTTTCAATGTACACTTCTTCTACAAGTTCTCCATTTAGAAATGTTCAATTTACATCCATCTAATATACTTTGAACTTCTTACTTTTTGCATCAGCCAAGAACATTCTTAGTGCTTCCATTTTAGCAATAGGGGAAAATATCTCTTCTTAATCTATACCTTCTTGTTGTGAATATCCTTTTCATATGATTCTATCTTAATTCCTCACAACTTCACCTTGTTAATTCATTTTATTTCTAAACACCTATTTAGTTACTATAACATTCTTTTCTTTAGGTCTAGGAACCAATTCCCATGTCTCATTCTTCATAATCTAATCTAGTTCTTCCTTAATTTATTGAATTCAATGATCATCCTTGCATGCCTCATCTATGTTCTTTGGTTCAAATTGAGAAATCAAACATAATTCCTCACATACTATGTTTCCTATCATCACTCATTTGTCTTTACTTCCAATAATCTATTTAGTAAGGTGATTTTTTTCCAAATTCATGTTAGGTGTAGGAGTTGCTATCTCAACTCTTATCTCTTCTCTTGGTTCAGATCTTTGTTCTTCTCTTTTCTCAACACTTTGTACATCATTCTACAAATAATTGTTAGTCTCAAAGAAAACTTCAATATTTTCATGGTTAGCCTTCGGATCAACAATAATCACTAAAGAAATCTCTTCTAATACTTCCTTCTCCTTAACCAATCCAAGTTCATCATCCTTATCATCACTATCATTCAAGAATATTTCCATACTTACTTTAAATTCTTCATCATCATCTAAAATTGAGTTCTTTCTAGTTTTCCTTACTCTCTTAGGACATTTGGATGAAAAATGACCAAATTCTGTACATGTCCAAAAAAAAAAAAAGAATTTCATACCTTCTGACTCTCCTTTCATAAGAAAAGAAATTCCTTCTTCAATCTTCTTGTCTTCTTTGGATCTAGTTATGACTTCACTTATACTTGCCTTAGTGAGTTTATTGCTTTGTATACAACAAAAAGATTCTAGATCTAGAAATGCAATGTTGTGTTATATACATAATTATGATATTATTCCATCTTCTAAATACCCAAATTAGCTCTATCATGTTTAGGACTTTCTTTTCTCAAGTGACTTGTCATTGATCTCTCAAAGTTGTTAAGCTTTATCTTCAAGGACCTGATGCTCTGATACTAATTGTTAGAAAGTAAAGTCCACAAATATAATTGAGAGGGGGGGTGGGGTGAATCAGTTATCCAAATATTATAACACTTATCAATCTTATTAATCCTTAAGCATGTGAACAATATAATCAGCAACTATAACAAGATACTCATACATAATAACACTAGATATGTTAACTAGGGAAACCATTGATCAAAGGGAAAACCCTAGTGGGGATAGTACCCACAAAATGATGTACTAATATAAATGTTCCTTGTTCAAGGATGGACCCTATTAGGAGTTAATAAAATATATTTAGTACATATCAAACCCTATTAGGAGACTTTAAATCCCTATTAGGAGTTGTAGAAGGTAGATGAACCAACTATCCAAACACCTTTAGGGGAAAGATCATTGAACTCCTTATTTAACTAATCTCTATATTATTCCTTGTAGAATAATATAAATGTAAATCTCCTTCAATGTCCTTTGACTAGACTTCTCTTCTTCTAATATTGATACTAGATCACTAATTTCACATCCAATAATCCCTTGGATTTCTTGTTCACATTTTCCAAATACTCCATATATCATACTTGAATTACTCACTTCATCAAAAGGAAGATAACCTTCCTTTATACCATATCCTTAAAATAATTCCTTGAGTTAGCTTTGAGGCTTTCAGACCTCTTTAATAAAATTAATTAATTTACAATTACACAACACTATGGGATCATAGTCTTTACAACTTCTCACATTTGCACTATCACTATCTAATTATGTGTATCATGATTCTTTCTCTATTAGGAGATACAATCCAAACATCAGAAACTACTTCTCAAGTACTATGTCTATAAATTGTCCTCTACGAATCAAGCATATCTTCTGCATAACTTTAACTCTATGTATGTTTAATTAATCACTCCATCAAGACATGATGTAGAACATGTCCTTAACTTTGTTTTACCTAGTCATCAATACATCATCCTACTACCTTGTTCTTTATTTTCAACTTTTCCAGTCTATATAGAAACAATACTATGTTAACATCAAGGACAAACACAATCATGAATGCAACATGTCAATTATGCTAACAATATCCTCAATTCTTAGGATACTCCCCCAAAGTAATACCATCAACATTCATGCTAGAAAAAAATTGTACGGATATGATATGTAATGTCTTACTACTTAATGTTTACATTTTGCAAGTCTATTGTATTTAGGATAGTGAACAACTAGCTGATGTTATTGAAAGTTGACTATAGAAACCAAGCTATGGAATGTTAAAATTTTAATTTGTTTAAGTGTTTTTTTGTTCAATTGGTACACCTTGGATAACTGATTCAACTCCCCCCCCCCCCCTCCTCTTAGTTATTCTAACAATTTTAGCATCTTGAAACAAACTTATCTACTTCTGAAGTTGGACTCTTTTAGCATGCTTATCACCTCCAAAAGTAGATTCTAAGGCTATCCAAATTTCATGTGATGTCTCTAAGGATTTTACCTAACTATATTTTTGCTTCTCTAGAAATCGTATCACTCATAAACAAATCTCTTTCAGCTTCATTACCTTCCACATGTTTTCTTTCTTCCACAATCTTCTTCTTTGTCTTTGTCATCAGCCAATACCCTAGACCCATACATATAAAATGGGTCTTCATCTTCCCCTTCCAAGTTTCATAGTTAACTCCATCAAATTTATGAATTTCTTTTCTAAAGTGACTCATCATTGATCTCCCAAAGTTGTTAAGACTTTTCTTCAAGGACCTAAAGCTCTGATACTAATTGTTCGAAAGTAAACTCCACCAAGACAACTAAGAGGGGGAAGGGGGTGTGAATCAGTTATCTAGCTAATAAATTATTGATTAACCTTATTAATCCTTAAGCATATGAACAATTTAATCAGCAAAAATAAGAAGATACTCATGCAAAATAACACTAGATATGCTATCTAGGGAGCCCCTTGATCAAAAGGAAAACCTTGATGGGGATGGTACCCACAAAATGATGTACTAAAATAAATGTTCCTTGTAAGAGGATGGACTCTATTAGGAGCAAATAAAATACATTTAGTACATATCAATCCCTATTAGGAGACTTTGAATCCCTATTAGGATACTTTAACCTTGTTAGGAATTGTGCCATCTTTGTTAGAATTTGTAGAAGGAAGATGGACCCACTACTAAAATAGATTTAGGGGCAAGATCATTGAACTCAATATCCAATTGATCTTTGTATTATTCCTTGAAGAATAATAGAAATGTAATACTCATTCTCTACCCTCTGACCAAACCAAGCATCTACTGAGCTTGATACTAGATCACCAAATTTGCATCCAATAATGCCTTGGATCACTTACTCGTATTTACCAAATACTTTTCATGTCACACACTTCATGAATACATACTTTCAAATCAAGGAAAATAACCTTCCCTTATACCTTATCCTCAAAATAATTCCTTGAGTCAGCCTTGAGGCTTTCCCAAATTAATATAATAGGACCTCATTAATATATTAAAAAAAATTACTTCTTTTCATAATTATAAATTAGTGTCAGCTCATAGTCTTTACAACTTTCCACACGTGTGACCTCAAACTTTTCACACTCACTGATGTCATCATCATGCTATCTAATGTCACTATCTAATTGTGCTCATCATGATTCTATTCATATTAATATATACAAATCAATCATTAGAAACCATTTATTAGGTACTCTATTTTCTTACTATCTTTTGTAAATCAAGCATATATTTTGCATGTCTTCAAATTTGTATATGTGAATTTATCCACATCATTAGGATATAGTGTAGAATACATCCTTAACTATGCTTGACTTGATCATCAATACAAAGTTTGTATGACCTCATTCACTATCTTCTACTATGTCAGTGTTCATAGAAAAATGCTATGTTGACATCAATGACAAACACAGTCATGAATGAAGCATGTCAATCATGCTAACAATCTCCATTAGTGTTCTAGAAATGCTTAGGATCCTCCCCCAATAGCATTCATGCTAATAGTTGAACCCCTCAATGTGTGTAGACCCTCACCTATAAATAAGAGAGAACCCCCTGGATCCACTCATTATGATCATCATGCCCCTAGAGTGTGCATCCTTGTACCTTCTAGAGTTCACAAAGTCCATAGAAATAAAGCACAAAGGTAACACCAAAATGCACATGTGTACCTCTACACACCTAAAAAGGTGCATAGGTGCATGACCTCTAAAGGTCCCCCTTCCATAAACCATGTTTCCCAAATGTCAAAGGGCACTACTCCCAAGTGCATAATTTTACACTTTGTGCACTTACATAGGTGCACAACTACACATCATGCATAGGTCCCTAGTCCATCACCACAATAGCTATTTTTGTGCATATTTTGTACCCCACAAACTTATGTAGGTGCACACCTTGTAGTTTGTCTTAGCTTTTTAGCCTATTAGCTAGTTTTCCACTAGTTTCTTTGAGTCATCAAGCATATTTTGGGATTCTAGACAATAAGCATATTGATTTTTTTCCTTTTGTGCAAGTTATCATGGCTTCATCATCTTCTATAGCAATTATGATCACACTAAAACTTGTGACTTTCAAGTTTCAAGGAGTGCCTAAGAAATAATGCTTCATTGGTTTGCACTCAGAGATCAAAGATACAAAGCTTGGACACATAGATCAAAATTAATTCCTTGTACTATGCAACAAGCCCCATGATATATTAGAGATGGTATTTTCCCTCATTCAAAGTGTGTTGGTATATGTAGCATCACACCCAGTGTAAGTGAAATCATCAAAATTGATCATGACTATAGAATGTACCTAATGAGAATTTGGTAAGGAGCATAATAGGACAAATTCTCTTTAGTATCCAAGCAAACAATATAGAGAAAGTATTCCATCTCCCCCAAGAAGATGAATATCAAGAAATCACCTATGATAGTGTAGACCATTAGTGTAGAGAAAATACAAAATAGGCCAAGGACATAGTGCAACAAAAGGTAATTGATAACTAGGGCTCCATATAATATTCTAGGAAAATTGGATATACATTCAGATATATGATTGAAAATATCATATATTGCATTGTCCTTCTAAGCTGAGCAATGGAACTTCATGTAGCAAGTTATCTAGAGACATATATGGTGCATTTAAAAGAGACCATCAAAACGGGTTCACAAGATTGGCTAGGGCACTATTTTTAGAAGCTCTTTGGACCAAAAGTTCACTTTGTTCGAGACTAAACCCATATTCTATATGACATAATATGTGGTCTACTTGCTAGTAGCTAGAGGGTGAACTATCTAGGGCTTATAATGAGGGGAAACATACAAGACCCTAATGTGTGGCCTCACATTGTGTATCCATAATTGGTATAATAGAATCTCCTAGATGAAAGACATAAGCACAAAATAGTGATTAATGCCTTCATCCTTTTGATAATCTAGTTTATAGAAGGGCATTACATGAAAAGGCCATCAGTGGAAGCAACAACAAGGGTAACACAACTGGGTGGATATTTCATCCAATACAACACATTCACTTGAATTCAAGTGGTTTAGACCCACTTTCTCCCAAAGAAGTTATCATGTTATCTATCAAATAGGCTTTTCTACTAGATATTTCCTAATACCTATTGCCATCTAGCCTTACGAGGTGAAACAAAAGCAAGACATTTGAACCTATGAGGTGGAATGGGAGAAGTAACCTTTAGAGGATTACCCTATGGCCTTCCCTTAGTTTGATAACATAAGGATGTTCTAGCACATTTTGGGCAAAGAGAGATACTACTATAGAAGATTACTAGCTGAAATGTATGGATGACTATGAAGTCTGGATAAGGGACTACTATAAAATGGAGCTTAAATTGGAAGAAAAGCTTCTCAAACTATAGATATCACTAGAGGTAAGGAATAAGGATAGTCCTAATATCCTAGATCCAACCTACAATAAGCATTATAACTTTGAGCATCTCATCATGAATGCAGATCGATGTGAATTAGGAGGAGAATGATGACATCCAACACCAAGCCCAACACAATATCAATCTGACAAGGGAATGGGTAGGAAAGCCTTTCCATCTAGATTTTGTGCCCGATATTCCTATGTTTAAGCTACCGCCAAGGCTAAAGAAAGGGAAAGGGACTAAATTTGTCATCCCCACTTATAAAAAGTTCCTAGTTAGACCCAAGATGGTGTACAGTCATGAGAAGAATATAGTCTATATCCGCAAGGAAGAAAAATCTAAGGGATAGAAGAAGTGGAAGGTTGTAGAGGAAGAAGAAGCACAACTTAAGGAGCTGATGTAATGGACAAGTGTGATGGAGCCCAACCAAGTTCATAATGTGAAAATGTGCAAGGGAAACGCAAGGTTCCCTAAACCCACAAAATAATAGCTATCCTCTCTACAACTCCAACACCCTCCCAAAGGCTGTGGTGGATGTATCTCACCTATCTAAGATCTATTAAAGAGGTTTCAACTAATTTCAGACCCTCAACCCAATCGTAGCACTCAAATTCCTCAAAATTACCTACTAGGCCTAATTGCCCCCAACTATGTCTCCAACGAGAAAGATGCTAAGTTTTCTCCCAAATTTTCTAAAGGAATTCTCAAATAAAATAGGTGTTTAGAATACCCATTTCAGCCTTATTTAACATATCTCAAACTCATTATAGGTTGTTTTCGACCAAAAACCAAATCCCCAAACTAGGCACCCTTTTTAGGCATAAAATAGGGTGATTTTACAAAGCAAGTGCATGCTTCCCATACATCCAAAGCTGCATACTTTTATAAGTCCTCTAAAATGAACCCAATAAAAGGAAAATCAAGTCAATTTTACTCCCCAAGCTCTAAAAATAAGAAACCTCCAATTTGGCCTCTTATAAACCCTCAAACCTAGGGCTTTCTCAATGTATAACTTCCCAAGACAATATCAACAAGGTTTATTCACAATTTATATGGCATGTGTAGACCATATCTACCATAAAGAAGTGCCCTCCAATGGATATATCTCCTACTGCTAAACCTTAGGCATGCATTTCATGCACCTATAGCCACCAAAAACCCATTAGAGGCCTCCAACCATGAAAACTCCTGCCAAATAAGTCTCAGAATGATTATTTACATTAGATTATGGGTTCATTCCATGGGAATCAGATTCTTACATCCATGGAATGACCAAATGCTTCCTAAGTGCCCAAAACTTGAACAAATTATTGAAAAAGTTGATTGCAATCAGCATTTTTAGTAAAATGAAAACCTAGTTGTCTTAGTGCACCAAAAATGGATTAGATATCATTCCAAAAAGTTCAAAACATCATTACAGCAATAATAAACCAATCCAATCAAAAGAAACAATGCAAAATGCTCAAAAATGAAGTTTTATTGCATTCAAATGTCCAAATCCATACATTTGTTGGTAAATCTATAACAATGCTCTTCCTATCTAATCATATGCCTTTACCAGGCTATATATATGTACAATAGCTTTCTCAACCATATTCAATTGTTTTTAATTGATAACAAAGGTTAAAACACTCAAATATTGGTTTGGCCTCCTAATCTAGTATACAGTCATTAGGATTCAAATTTTGAATTTAAAACCTTATTAAATTATTTTATTTTTTACCTTGTGGCTTTCTACCTTTTAAGGATTTTTTTAAGACCCCCTAGAACCTATTTGATTCCTCTAACCAACCTAGATCCCTTGTTGGAACTATTGGCCACCCTTACATCATCTTTTGTGCCTAAATCCCTTATTAGGATCTTTAGGACTTTTCATGTTTACATTAAATTTTTCATTACATATTAGCCATTATAGACTTCAATACATTCCAATCCACCATTAGGGATGTCATTGATCCTTTTTCTTTGCTTTCAACCAAGGTGTGCCCAGATGTTTTCCTAGGTGCTCCTGCACCATACACCCCACCTTGAAAAAGAGTCTTGCCACAAGAGTAAAGGGGAGTTGTCTTCAAGCCACCCATAATCCTATATGGATGTCTACAAATCTTCTTTATTAATCCTCCACTTATGCCACATGTACTTCCTACATACAAAATGTTAGAATCAATAAAAACATCAAATTTAGGACATTTATCATTTCCCCTCTCATTCTGCCCTGTCTCTCTAATTTGAGGATCCAAAAGACCCTTATCTCTATCCTTCATGGACATTCCACCATCATCCTTGCTAACTGTCACCAAAGGAAACCAAATAGAACCAACCAATATCCTCTATTCACATACCATCTGTTGCAAATTAGAACCTTTATGATCAACAACATGACTTTTAATAATTACTAAGCAAGTCTTGTATTTCAGATCAGCACCATTTGTTGTTTGATCTTCTAAGGTGATATACTTCTTCTCACCAACACATATAATCCTCCCACCTTCATCATTATCACTTGGTAAAGGGTTAAGGCAAAATTTTAGACCATCCTTATGCACAAGATACACATTTGCCAATCCATGATGTATAGTATCCCCAGAGGGTTGCCATGGCCTTCCAAGAATAATATGACAACATGTCATAGGAATCACATCACAAAGAACTCTATCAGTATATGATCCTATTGAAAAATCAACAAATGCTTTCTCTCTAACAATAATATTTTTCTCATCACTTACCTAAGAAGCTTTATATGGTCTTTCAATGGGAAACCTTTTCAAATTAAGTTTGTTTACCATCTCATAAGAAACCAAATATTCAAATGATCAAAAATCAAAACCTTACCATGATTTTCACAAATTTTTCTAAAGATGGATATTGGAGCCTTCTTTTTTTGTTGCATTCTTATCACCATCAAGGACTCTCATTCCATGTGTGGTCCAATTTCTATAACTTTGACTTTGTCTTCCCATTCTTCTTCCCCTCCTTGTGCCAAGTGAACTATCTTCTCTACCTTGCCTCCTTCTCAAGACACCTATAGGATTGATGCCCAATGCCTCCATAATTAAAGCACTTACTAGTGAATGCACAACTACCTCTTCCATAACCAAATTTGACACTTCCTCTTTGTCTTTTATCAGCATTCTTGCTCTTGTCCTCAGTAGATTATTCCTTCTCATTAGTATATTTTCCTCCTCTACCTTTTTTGCATTTCCTCTACCAAAACTATTCTTCTCTCTTCTCTTTAACTTCTCTTCAGCCCTTATGGCCAACTTGTAACATACCTCGATAGGTCTAGGCATTGTAAGACTTAATTCATCTTAGATGTTGAATCTAAACACCCCCCCCCCCCCCCCCCCCACAAGTATCTTTCCATTTTCTCTTCTACATCCTCATCATGACACACTCTGATATCCAACTTATGGAATTCCTCAATGTACCCTTGTACATCCAAGTCTCTTTGCCTAATACTTTGCATTTTCTTATACATCTATATCTTGTGGCCACTAGGTAGAAAATTTATTTCATCTTTTCCATCATAGTATACTAAGAAGTAATCTTGGGTCTACTATTCTTCCACCTCTATGCCTGTATACAATCCTACCAAAGTGAGGCATGCCCTTCTAGTCTAGTCTTAGCAATCATTGCTTTCTCTTTTTCCTCTATTTTCTAAAACTCAAAGTAGTTCTCCATAGTACTGAACCAATCAATGAATTCTTCATCATCCATCTTACCTGCATACAAAGGTAAGTCTAATCTTCCTTTTGCATCTCCACTCGTTATGGCTTTAACAAAACTAGCCATCCTCTCCTCCTTAAGATTTAAATATACTTTTTCTCTCAAAAGGACTTCTTCTTCTTCCTTCTCTTCAAAGTCATCTTCCTCTTCCAATCTTCTTTTTCCTCTCTTTTCTAGTATGGTTAATCTACCAACTAAGGATTTCATCTCCTTGTACTTCTCAAGCTTCTCCCTTCTTTCTTGTTCCAGGATTGCTCTTATCCTTCTATTATCTTCCATATTTTCCTTCAAAATCTTGGCAAGTTAAACATTAGTGACCCTCTAAGGGATCCCCTCATCTTCTCCTTCTGACATTTCCTCAAGTACCAAGATCCACTAGGAATGCCAAAAAGGTAAGGGATGCTCAAAGGCTTCAAGAAGGATCAAATACATTAATGACCACAATAACTCTCTTTTCATTCAGCCTAGGATGATCCTAAGCTCTAATACCAATTGATGCAAAGGACAAGTGTGATGGATCCCAACCAAGTTCACAATGTGAAAATGTGCAAGGGAAAGGCAAGGTTCCTCAAACCCACAAAAAAACAACTATCCTCTCTACAACTCCAACAGCCTCCAAAAGGCTATGGTGGATTTATCTCACCTATATAAGATGGATTTAAGAGGTTTCAAGTGATTTCAAACACTCAACCCAATCCTAGCACTCAAATTCCCCAAAATTGCCTAGTAGACCTAATTGCCCCCAACTAGATCTCTAGCAAGAAAGATGTTAAGTTTTCCTCCAAATTTTCCAAAATAATTCTCAAATAAAATAGTTTTTCATATACCCATTTCAGCCTTCTTTAACATATCTCAAACTCAATCTAGGATATTTTGGACCAACAACTAGATCCCTAAACTAGGTACCCTTTTTAGGCATAAAATAGAATGATTTTACAAAGGAAGTACATGCTTCCCATACTTACAAAGCTTTAGACTTTCAAAAGTCCTCTAAAATTAACCCAATTAAAGGAAAATAAAGTCAATTTGACTCCCCAACCTTTGAAAATAAGAAACCTCCAATTTGGCCTCTTACAAACCCTCAAACCTAGGGCTTTCTCAATGTATGACTTTCCAAGCCAATATCAATCAACTGAAGGTTGATTCACCATGTATATGAAATTTTTAGACCATTTCTATCATCAAATAGTTCCCTCCAATGGATAGATCTCCTGTTGTTATGCCTTAAGCATGCATTTCATGCACCTATATTCCACCAAAAACCCATTAGAGGTCTCCAACCATACAAATTCCTACCAAATCATTGTTAGAATGATTATTTACATTATAATATAGGTTAATTCGATGGGAATCAGATTCCTACATCTATGGAATGATCAAGTGCTTCCTAAGTGCCAAAACTTGCACAAATTATTGCAAAAGTTGCTTACAATCAACACTTTTGGTAAAATGAAAAGCTACTTGTCTTAGTGCACTATAAATGGATTAGATATCATGCCAATAGGTTCAAAACATCATCACAGAAATAATAAACCAATCCAATCAAAAGAAACAATGAAAAATGCTCAAAAATGGAGTTTTATTGCATTCAAATAGCCAAATCTATATATTTGCTAGTAAATCCATACCAATGCTCTTCATTTCTGATTCTATGCCTTTACTAGGCTATCTAGGATGTACAAAAACTTCCCCAACCATATTCCATTGGTTGGAATCCATAACAAAGGTTAAAACACTCAAATATTGGTTTTCCCTCCTAATCTAGTATATAGTCATTAGGATTCAAAATTTGAATTTAAAATCTTATTAAATTGTTTTATTTATTACTTTATGGCTTTCTACCACTTAAGGCTTGTTCTAAGACCCCCCTAGGACCTATTTTATTCCTCTAACCAACCTAGATCCCTTATTGGCACTATTGGCCACCCTTACATCATTTTTTGTGCCCAAATCCCTTATCAAGATCTTTAGGACTTTTCATTTTTACATTAAATTGTTCGTTACATATAGGGCCATTATAGGCTTCAATACATTCCAAACCACCTTTAGGGATGACATTGATCCTTTGTATTTTCTCGCAATCAAGGTGTGCCTATATGTTTTCCTAGGTGCTCCTGCACCAAGAGCCTTCCACTCAGTCATAATCTTCCCCATCAATTCCTAAGGAAAGTAGGATGGAGACAGTAGTAGTCAAAGTGAAGAGAAAAAAATTGAAGGAAAGGAGCACTCCTTCACTATAGATCCCTAAACCCTGAGACCATTATGGAGGCTAAAGAGAAAGGGGAATAGGAGGATGAGATTGATTATCTCCCTTTGAATAAGAGAAAACATTTAGTGAGGGCCACTAAAGAGGAAAGAAGGAGAAGTTCAATGTAGACACCCTCAGCAACATTGAAACAACCGATCCAGATTAAAGAATCCATGTATCAAGAGTAGTAAGGATGAAGAATGTCCACACTAGAGGAGGGTTATATTAATTTGATCTTTTTGGATTTGACTTCATGCCCATGAGGAGCTAATTGGAGGAAGGAGAAATAAGGGATACATCATGCCAAGAGATGTTAGGCAATGATTGGAATATGATTCTTCCACTCCCACATGGTTTGGCAGGGATATCTCCTCCACCTCTAGGAAAGCTAGAGATACCACCTCTAATGTTGCCAAAAGAGGATTCTATGCCATTACCTCCTTGGATTTTAGATCAATAGAAATAGAAAATAAAGTATCAGGTGTATGTAATACATCATAGAGAGAAAGGTCCCAAGGAAGGATAGTGGTTGTGATAATAGAACAAGCTCCCCTTATAGCACAACCACTCTCCTCTCCTCCTAGAACATTAATGGCCACCCTAATGGTAAAACAACTGAGGGTAGAGAAGACCCTAGAGAGGATAGACAAAGGAAAAGGACTAGTATCTACGAAAACTTCATCTTCTAGTTAGTATATGTCTCATATGGGAACTACTCTAGTATGGCTAAAGTTGGAAGTAGAAACCCAACCAAGGAGGTATGAAAAGACTACTAAGAAGGGAATGGTGATTTTGACAAAGTCATTGAATCCAACAATGTCCATTAGAGAGGATCCAAACCAGCTATCTTTCATCATGAAGAATAAGCAGTAGGATTTTTTGGCACATATAGTCATTCCTCCTTGTAAGAATTTGCCTTAGGGAAAAATTCACCCAAGACCAAGGAACTCAAACACAAGCACAAAATATACTAGAGTATGATCATAATAACTATATAGTATTTAATTCAATATACAAGTACACTAGGAGTGTCTTTATATAAAGGCCTCTGAGACGCATCTAGAATGCGTAGGAATTAGCTACATGATAGGTCATACAACCAAGCACATGTCCACTAGATATGGTTTATCCTCCATTAAGCACAAAAATAAGTGTGATGATGAGAGGATAAGCCTACAATGGTGTAACATGCAAATATATGTTTTAGACAACATGTGCTAAATTAGGAGTGCAAATAACTATGTTATCTACATGACAACTCAATGAATGATGCAAACTCTAGTGTTGTATACACCATGTGCTTAAATAGAGTTGCGTACTTTTGTGTTATCAATATGACAACTCAAAAAGTACACAAACTCCTAAGTGTCTCACAAAATAAATAATAAAATAATGTAAAATAATAAAATAATGCACTAACCTAAGTAAACTTAAGTAAAGAGTAAATATTAAATATCTATCTACAACAACACCCCCCCTTAAGTGCAACTTAGGTGAATGCACTTAAGCTCACAAATGCATAATGGGTCCTAGCTATGAGGCCATGTTAGGTACCCATGTACGAAATCAATGCTCTACATACAATGATGGAATGGAATCTCTCATAAAGCGAAGAAGGAGGGAAAACCTCATGGGAAAAACCCTTCTCCAAAAAGAGAGATAAGTACAATAAAGAAGATGAGAGAGAAGAAGACCTCATATGAGGGAAAAATCCCTCCCAAAAGAAGGAGAAGAGAAAAGTCAAGGGACTCCCCTTTCTACAACATCTCACACCCCCAAGAGATCTTGCAAATGAATATACTTGACCTCAGTGAAGGGTTTGGTGAATATATCAATGACCTGCTTTGTTGTAGGACAATACTATAGTGCAATGATCTACTCATATATAAGCTCTCTGATGTAGTGCATATGAACCTTGATGTGCTTTGTCCACTGATGCTGAACTAGATGCTTAGAGATCCCAATAGCACTCTTATTGTCACAATAAATAAATATAGGCTTAGGTAGATCAAATCCAAACTCCTCTAGGATATGTTGTAACCAAAGAGTCTTTGTAGCTACATTGATAGCTCGTCGATACTCAGCCTCTATGGAAGAAAGAGCAACATTATTTTTCTTCTTACTCTACCAACAAATAGGGCCTGAACCAAGGTGAAATATATAACCTGAAGTAGACTTATAAGAATCAAGGTCCCCTACATAGTTTGAGTCTATGTATCCAAGTAGTTGAAGTCCTGTACCTACTACATAATGTATCCCATGTGTATGTGTACCCTTTATGTAGTGCAAAATGCACTTGGAAACCTTCCAATTAAACTCATGTGATTCTTGCATAAAGCATGCAACCATGCCAACTACAAAAGCTACATTAGGGCATGTATGTGTCAAGTAGATAAGGCTCCCAACTAATTGTTTATATAATGTAGCATTAATAAGTGGAATGGTACACTTAGCCTCTAACTTGACACCTAATAGAAAGGGAGTGGGAGCAGGCTTGCAGTCACTCATGTAAAATCTAGAAAGCAAGTCAAGAACATACTTGGGTTGTGAAAGTGTTATCCCTGCTGAAGACTGTGTGATCTCAATACCAAGGAAGTAATGTAGCAAACCCAAGTCTGTCATAGAAAATATGTCTTGTAGACAGGTCTTGACTCTGGAAATTATGGATGAAGTGCTCCCTATAATGATCAAGTCATCTACATAAAGCACTAGTATCAAGTGTGAGTCATCCTTCTGAAGAATGTAGACATTCAAATCAGAATGACACTTGGTGAATCCTACTAAGAGTATGAAGGAATCCATTATGGCATACCAAGCCTGAGGAACCTACTTAACACCATAAATAGATTTCTTCAATCTGCAAACCATAGTAGAATCATGTACAAACCCCTATGGCTACTCCATATAAATGTCTTCATGAAGATCACCATTCATAACATCCATCTGGTGTACAACCCAACCATGAGCTATAGCAATAGCTAGTGTCAGGTGAATGGAATTCATCTTGGCAACTGGTGCAAAAGTCTTTATATAGTCAATACTTGGAACCTACGAGAAACCTTTGGCAACTAGTCTAACCTTATGCTTATCCACACTTCCATCTACTAAAAATTTGGTTCGATAGATCCACTTACATTGAACCACCTTTCTTCCCTTAGGAAGGGGAACTAAGTCCCAAGTCTTATTGTTCATCAAAGAGTTATATTCTTCCTCCATAGCCTTATCCCATTCTAGAATCCCTGATGCTTTCTTAAATGACTGTGGATCTAAAGCAATGGCTATATAAACATGTGGAAATGACTTGTGTTGTGACCTTGTCCTCCCAATGTCTAAAGGATTCTTGACCAATGAACTTGTTGCATCAAGGGTTTTTTTTGCCCAATAAGGTTTAGTGGAAGAAGAATAAGGAATGGCCTCAACTGTTTATTAACTCTATGAAGGTGGTGTCCTGGGAGTCAAAGTTGGAGGAATCTCATCTTTTGAATCACTATCATCACTATGATCACCATCCACAAAGGAGGAAGAAGGAGGAGGTGAAGAAGCCAAACTTGGACAAGTTTCTTCAAAGTGAACACTCCTCTCATAAAAGATTTCATGAATCTTTAGATCCATTAGTTTGTATTCCTTGAGATGGTCAGGATATCCAAAAAATATGCATGGTTTTCTTTGTGGTTCTAATGCCTTTTGCTTTTGTGGAGGAATCCTTGCCTATGTTGGACAACCAAAAACTTTGAAGTGCTTTACACTTTGTTTTTTGCCACACCATGCCTCAAAAGGTGTTGCATCCAAGGCCTTATGGGGACTTTTGTTTTAGATGTAGTTGGCAAAACACATGGCTTCTACCAAACACTTGATCTAGAGACTTATGTTGAAGCATAAAAGTGGTCATTTCCTTAAGGGTTCTATTATTTCTTTCAGTGACACCATTATGTTGTGATGTGCATGCAACTAAATGTTGAAGATCATTACCCTCGTGTGTGCAAAATTCTATAAGCTTGGAGTTGACATATTCCTTGCCATTATCTGTTCTAAGGATCTTGATGGTTTTCCTTGATTTTTTCTCAACTTAAGTTTTGAAGGTGATGAAGTTATCAAATACTTCACTCTTATGAGCAAGAAAAAAGACCCAAGTGTACTATGAAAAGTCATCGATAAAGGTTAGAACATAACGGGCCTTACCAAAAGATAGTACTGGAAATGGGCTAGCTACATCACTATGAACTAATTCAAGAATAGTACTTGCCTTCCAAGACTTCCCCTTGTCATATTTTTCTTCAAGATGCTTGCCTACTTCATAACCTAGACATAAACCCTCTAGATATTTGACTTGAGGTAGACCAATGACCATATCCTTATTGTTGAGTTATTGAAAGTATTGATAATTGAGATGTCCAAATCTTTCATGCCATAGTTTACTTTGTGTATTTGAATGAGTCAACAAGGCAAGAGAAGTGGACTTAGGCACAAAATGTGAGAAAGAATAAAGTCTTGTCTCATGATTAGCCTTTCCAACTGCCACCATATAGTCATCTTGGAGATTTTTCACCACAACTATATCAGGGAGGAACTCTACTTTATTGCCACATCCAGAGTGAGTTATCTAATAGATGGAGAGAAGGTTGGTGCTAGGGTTAGGAACATGAAGAACATCCTTGAAGACACCATTTTCCAACTCAACATTTCCTTTCCCTTCAACTTCCACTTGAGTATCACTACCCATATAGATGTAAGGTACATTTGATGTTTTCAAAGAGGAAAATTGCTCCCTTAAAGCACCCATACGATGTGTTGCTCCTGAATCAAGAACCCATTCCTCAACATTATTTGTATTTTCTACCAAAGCTTGTCCCTTACCCTTTGAAGTGGATGAAGATCCCTTGTCATTGTATGCATTTGGCACATCAATTTTGTGTTACCTCATTAAGTTGACCAATTCATCAATCTACTTATCCTTGCACTCATGTTCATCATGACCATTCCTCTTACAATAGGAACAAGTTTTCTTCTCCTTTTTGTTGGAATTCTTGCCCTTTTGGTCATTTTTTGAAGAAGACTTTCCTTGTCGTGAAGAAGATTGTTGAGTGGAAGAAGATCAATTTGAGGAAGATTCTTTTTTTGAGGAGGATTGTTGTGTTTCATCTTGTGGCTTAGCCTTCCACTACTTCTGCTTCTTGTTATATTTTTTACCATTTAAATTACCTTCATTTGCAACCAAGGCTTTAGTCTTGGAAGACTTGAGAATTCTCATACCCACCAAATTGTCATGTTCTAAGATCAACAGTTCTAAAAATTTCTCAAATGAAGGCTTAACATAGGCATTACCCATTATTAATTTGTGTGTATTAAAACTAGAAACAAAAGGAGCATATTCAAGTGGAGGATGAGTCATGATGTGTTTGATCATCTTTCCATCCTTGATGGGTTCACCACAATCCTTAAGTTGTGCCCTATACATGTCTACTTGGATAAGATAGTCTTTGATGGTTTCAAAATTCCTAAGATCCAACTTGAGAAGTTTGTCCTCTATGGTGTAAGCCATGTCTTCATCTACTATCCCATACAATGCTTCAAGTTTAGCCCATAACTCTACTGGATTGATAAGTTTCCTAATGTGAAATTTGACAGGATCAGAAATATTTTTCAACAAGGTTCCTAGGGTCATCTCTTGTTTGTATTCCCAGTCTTCTTTCTAAGCTTCATCAACATTAGCATGAGGTTTCTTTGCTGCACCAGTAACATAATGCAATAAACCTTTTTCTACCAATGGTTCTTTAATTTTTTTTTTCCAAGTAGCATAATTATGTGGAGTTAACTTTGAAAAAGAACCCATAATTCAAGAGCACAAGATCAAGGAGACACAATACATAGTACACACCCCCCTTTTCACCCAATCAAAAAATCCATCCCCAAATGAATGATTTTGGCACTTTATATATAGTGCATTTACAATAGGCCATTTGTCAAAATGAACAAAGTGGACTTCTGATTTTGCTGATTACAACCTTTGTATAGAGTACAAATCTATAATTTTACATTATAGCTCAAAAATACAACAATTGTGAAGCAATACAATGCAAAATAGGACCTATTAGGACTTGTGATCTTCTAATTGACCTATGTATTTTAATAGCTATATTATGTAAGGAATTGTGTATCTAGAGGATAGTTTTTAAGATCTTGAGTAATTGAGCTCATGCATAGAATTGTTCATTGGAAATGTAATGAAAACCAAGTGATTGAGAGGGGGGTGAATCAGGAACCACTTAAAACTTATTTCACTTAATCCAACTTTATTAGATTATCTAATCTACTTTCATGTATGGAACATAAAGTAATAAAATAATAGCATAACACTTTGACATAGGAATTTCGTACCCAGAAGCTCTCTAAGTAGAAAGCAAAACTAGGGTGGGGATGATACCCACAATGCTTCACTACTACAGTAATAAAGTTGGCATGTTAAGGCTTACCATTGATCACTTCTAGTGATCTACTTGGTTAAGAGTAAGAAGGACTATTAGGTCCACCTTGTGAAAGGATTTATATAATACAATTAAGTATACACTCAATTAAGATATTTTGCAAGGACTATTAGGTCCACCTAGTTAGGCGATTTGGATGATGTAGCTATTAGGATGAATCAATGGATTGATCTTTGTTGTGCAACTTGATTTGTTGATTAAGATCCTTTGATGTAATCTGATCACCTAATTGTAATATATGAGTCTCTTCTTTTCTTGTATGATTCTTGTAGCCTTTTAATTACTCTACTCTATCATATTTGCTTCTATGCAATGTTCTTCAATTCATCATTTTCATTTGGACAAACAAAGTAACCCATCCAAAATAATTGCATTAACAAGTCAGCTACATAAAAGTTTCAAAAATTAATATACCAATTTGGCTCAATGTTGACATTTGGGTCCAATTCTCCACTTGGGTGATATGCTAACACTCAGGAAACATAGTGGAACTTAGAAACTATGGAATTTAGTTAACACAGAGCACTTGGTTCCCATTGATCACTCAATGAGTGAAGATGACTCGATCAACACTAGTAGCTTGGTATACACTACTTGAAGGAAAACACTCAGTTGACACTAACACTTGGTAGATATTGCCAACTCTATTAACACTGCTCATTGCTTTCTCAGTTAGGATTGTTAACATGGTTTACATGGTTCTACTTGGTAATAGTATTGATGATACAAAATGACTTAAGTGTTGTAGCACTAATTGACAATATGTCTTGCCATAAGGTTAACAATCTCCCTCTTTGGAATTAGTGATAAAAACACACATACATAACTCTGATCTTCAATACTATAGTCAAAACTCCCCCTTTCCATGTGCTTGGATTTGCAACTTGGTTTTGACTATAGCTCTACAACTTGGTTACAGCTGATATTGTTTTTTATTTTTCAAAATTGTTTTTATTTTTCTGTTTTTTACATATATCTTTTATACAATTCCTTTGCTACGCATATTTCCTCTTATATACATATATTCCCCCTTGTTTTTTACACAAATTCCAATAAAATTTATATCTACAAGGTAATATCAAAATGTGAGAGAAAATCACTGTGTACCTTCAAAACTAAAGATATAGACTTGTCCCAATTTTCTTGCAATGCCTTCAAAATATGCAACTCAATTTGAATCTCATCTGACAATTCCATCATATACTCTGTAATAGAAAATTGTTGTCATGAATCAATGTCTTTGCATGAGAAATCTACTTCTGCATTACATCCATGTGTGGAATGATTAAGCTCTAAATTTTTGACAAGGATGTTCTTATCCTTACTTCTTCTCTCAATAGCTCTTCCTATAAAATAGTCAAATATCTTATTTTCATAAAATGTGTTGAGTTTGAACTTGGGTCAAATGTTAACTGCTTTGCACTTGCCTTTAAATCAATATCAATCTTTGTCATCTTATCCTTAGTGTCATTTGTAAAATTAGTAGTATCACTCAATTTTATAAATAGAGATACAACATGATTAATAGTGTTCTCAAATGAAATAATAGCAGTGGACAATTCCACTTGATCAATTGCAATTTTCATTACAACATTTTCTAGCACTTTATTCTCAAATTTCATTTTTGCCTTCTATAGTGGCTTCTCCTAACCATCTAAATCTTTATTAAACTTGTACAAATGTCAAAAAGTTGGTCCATGATGGAGTCTTTCTCATTTACCTCTATAGATACTACATCCAAAAATATAGACTTAATGTCTTAAAGCACTCTGTTTCTATCCCTTTCTGCTCTCAGCATCTATTGCTTGGCTCTTGTCTTCCAAATTTCACCCAAAATGTCCATTTGCTTGACAGAAAGATTAGATTGGTCTCAATTTTGAATTAAAATCTCTTCATCTAGTTCAATGTCATCAACAATCTTTTCCTTACCTTTGACCTTGCGAGCTAATTAAGTTATTATTAATTTCCCCTTTCCTTCATCGCTCTTTTCTTTAATGCTCAATTGAAGCTTGACTACCTTATCTCCTTGCTCAATTAGGCTTGCCCCTAGAAAATTTAGAGCCTATTGGTCAATTACTAATGGTGTAGAAGAAAGATTTTCTTTCTCCTCCTTATCACTTGATTGAACTATGTTCAATTCTTTATATTTTTGCTTAGGGTGTTGTCTTATTTAACTTGAAACTTGATGGAGTGGGTGCTTGGCTCATAGAGGTTAGAAGAGATTCCATTACCACTATTGCAATATGCTCAAGGTTGGACTCTTCAATGGTCTAAACCTCTGGTAGGTCTCCCTCTTCTTTTAGGTCAAAAATGTTTTTACCAGATTAGTTGTGGACTGTACAATATCCTCAATTTTACTAGACAAAATTCTAAATGCTTTAAATCTAGGAGTCTATATGATTTCATGCTTAGACAATGCATCCTTTATTTCCTTCTCAGAAAGATTTGGCATTAGCTTCCTTAGATTTTGTGCTCTAATGTCCTTCTATGTCTTATCTGCATTTTCCTAATGGTGAGAAACATCTTTCAGTAAGGTTTTAGCAGAATGCCCTTTGAGTTCAGTGGGGTCATACTTCCATCTAGCCATTTTCTCTACTAATGCATCTTCAATCTATTTATACTCCTCTTTATTTCTAGAATCATATTTGAGGTATTTGAATGTAGCCATTCCACTTCCTTCCCTTATTGATTTTAGCTTTTTTCTCAAAATTAGGTGGGGTCTTCTTTAAAGAGATGAGTGGAATGTTATCTTCATCTTCGTTATCATCATCATCCATCCTCAATTTCCTTCTTGGCTTTATAGGCTTGTTGGCAGTAATCACAAGGGTAGAAGATGTTTTTTATTACCTTTATGATGTCTTTGCCTTCTTTGGAGGTTCCTCTATCTCTTCTTCTTCTTGATCACCTTCCTCTTCTTCTTCCTCTTCTACATCATCACCTTTACCCTCGGTAAGCATGAGAGGGGGATCAAATTTGGAAATTTTTGTCTCAAGCTTTGCTAACCTTTTCTTTCCACTCTTCAAGATTTGAGGAATTTGAATCTCAATTGAGATTCTTGTTTTTTCTTCTTCATAAGTTCCAAAGTAGGTAGCCTTAGGATCTACATGCTCATTGATGAGAGCCTCAATGATGTCTTTGGTTTCATCAATGTTGACTTCATATGCTAGAGGTTTCACCCATGCAATCCTAGGTCTAATTGCCTAAATATGAACTTTATCATAGTTAACCAAGAAACATATATCTTTCTCATAATCATCAACTAATTTCTTTTGGATCCTAAACCTATTTTTCATCTTCTCCTTAATGTTCTCAAAATATGCATCGATGATACCATCCAAATGTTCACCCATTTCATGAATGAAACCATTGATCTAATATAGAATAGGTGTCTCTTTCTTCCATACAACATTTCCTTTTGATGGAAATAATTTTTGCACATAAAATAATAAACAAATCAAGAGTGAACTAAACTTGCATGTATTTGTCTCTGATTCTTGGATTCTCTCCATATTCTTGCTCAATTGGATGAGCTACAACTTGAAAAATTCAAATGATAGATTGTTCTTGACCACTTTGAATTCCAAGTCCACTACCTCATAGGGTACACTATTTGGTTAGCTTGAACTATAGATTTTGTGTGCACTAACATGAATACCAAATTTGATCTCCATGTCTTCCATCCCACTTAGCTAGGGTCTTTTTTTCTAACTCACCTCAGGCTACAATTTTGGTAGTCTTAGGTTTGTCAAGCATAGGATACCTAGTAACTTAGTGCACCATTTTCTTTGTTATCTTCACTAGTTTCTCTAACCATAAATGCATGTCATGTACATGGCTCAAAATATACCTAATCTATCCCATTTCAAAACTCCTTGGCATATGGAGAATGTGGATCAATCCCTTGACCTCTAGATGTGTGTACTCAGGTTTTAGGTTTCCATTCTCAGAAAACACTTCATTCACCTGGTTCAACTCAAATGTTCCCAATTCTTGAACAGAACAATGATAAAATTTGTGAATTTTCATTAATCAAGAGTATCTTTGGAGGAATTTACGAGTGTGCACCCATAGGGTCCTTTTCTTTAGTGATCACAAGGTATAACTTGAAGTTAGGTTCCTTGCACTCTACATTCTTGACCAACATCTCAAAACTTTTCTTAACCTTTGTGCTTGATGAAGTTGTCATAATGCTCAATTAAAAAAATATGAACTTCACTGCAACTTACCTTCAACAACAAATTCACTATGAATCACTTGGGGGCTCTGAATCACTAAGAGTAGTTGTCATAGCTCGGTTAGTTCTTCAAAATTGCTTAGTATGAACTAATGAAAGAAAATCTTAGCTAAAAAGTAACTTTTCTTCATTAAGGCTATTCAAACTAACTTAACTCAGTTAAGCTTAAGTAACTTGGTTATAACTAAGATCCAAATTAGTTAAACTGAGACTTATCCTAGTGCATCTAGTATGCATATTTAAACTTTCATACATATCTAGAACTAATGTATGATAGCTTTTATGCCCAATTCTAGTTATCTCCTTGCATGCTTTATTCAGAGATGGTTATTCCACCCAAGTCATCATTTTGGGTGTCAGATTCTTCATTACCATCACTTGAGCTTTTAGGAGTCTTCCTTACCCATTGTTTCTTCATTTGAGTCCTGATCTCATTAGCTTTTGTTTTCTTTTCATCTTCAACTATAGCTCAGTTCATATAGTTTTTTGCTAAATGACCATGTTCTTTGCATACATAGCATCTTTTGGTAGGATTCATTTTTATGAAGTGATTCCTCATACAATTAGGTCCAATGTGTCCATATTCTCTATATAGATAGCATATGTCCCAAGTGTTATAATCCCAACTGATAAATGCTCTTGGTATTGGACTAGTGTTCCATTGTTTTATTCTACATTCTAAGGATATATGACCTTGCTCATTGTATGTAAAGAACTTTCCTTCAAAATTAGTTTTCTCTATGCATTCACATGTTCTATGTCCATGCTTGTTACAATTTTAACATTTACCATTAAACTTTTACTTTCCATTGCACTAACATTTTTTTGATCTATGTATTAAATTCCCATGATGATTACATGTAGGTCTTTTGATCTTTTGAGCTCCTTGTTGTGATGATTCTCCTTGTTCAATGTAACCCAATTCTACTTTCCCTTTGTGTCTTTTTTGAGATAGATCAACCAATTGGTCAATGCTTTCTTGTGATCTCATCATTCTTTCATTGGTTTCTTTTTCTTCTCTAAGATCATTTTTTAGTCTATCATTTTTTTCCTTAGATTGATGACTTCTTGCTTTGCACTATTCAATTGATTTATCATATCTACCTAATATAGTGAGAGCTAGTGGATTTCATTGTCCTTTTCTTCAATTTTGGTGTTAAGTAATATTTTGTCTTAATCTACCATCTCTTTGTCATTTTCAGCTTTGTTCTTCTATTCCATTACTTCACATATCTTAACTAAATTAATTTCTTGTTCCCTTTTCAACTTTTTGACTTCTTCTTGTAGAATGAGGTTCCTTCCAAGTAGATCTTCTATAGCTGTATCTACTTCATCTAAACTTCTTTCTCTACAAATATCTTCAGTTCTTTTTTCTCTGTATTGATCATCATTCATTTTTACCACTAACTCTTTTCTTCTTTTTAGGGAATGAGAGAGTTGATTCTTCAGTTTCTTGATTTTTCCATGGCCATGTCTAGATCTAGTTTTTCATTCTCAATGGCTTTCTCTAGATTGTACAATTCCATTGCTTTTGATCTTTTCTCTCAAGTTGTTAAATTTATGATAGGAAAACCTTGCTTGGATACCAATTGTTGGAAATTTAATGAGTACCAAGTAACTGGGGGGGTGAATCAAGAAACACTTAAAACTTCTTTCACTTAATCTCACTTTATTAGATTATCTAATCTACTTGCATAAATGGAACATAAAGAAATAAAATAATAGCATAACACTTTGACATGGGAATTTGGTAACCCAAAAACCCTCCAAGTAGAAGGAAAAATTGGGGTGGGGATGACACCCACAATGCTTCACTACTATATTAATAAAGTTGTCTTGTTAAGGCTTACAATTGATCACTTCTAATGATCTTCTCAGTTAAGAGTAAGAAGGACTGTCAAGTCCACCTTGTGAAAGGATTTATACAATACAACTAAGTATGTACTTAGTTAAGAGATTTTGAAAGGATTTTTAGTTCCACCTAGCTAGAGAATTTGATTGATGCACCTATGAGTATGAATTAGTGGATTGATCTTTGTTGTGCAACTTTATTTGTTGAATAAGATCCTTTGATGTAATCTGATCACTTGACTATGATAGATGAGTCTTTTATTTTCCTATATGTTGCTTATAGCCTTCTAATTACTCTACTCTCTCATATTTTCTTCTATGCAATGTTCTTCAATTCATCATCATCATTTGGAAAAATAAATTAACTTACATTTATATCCATTCAAAATAATTGCATTAACAAGTTGGCTACATAAAAGTTTCAAACAATAATTTACCAAGTTGGCTCAATGCTGACATTTGGGTCCAATTATCCACTCGGGTGATATGCTAACACTTAGGTAGTATAGTGAAAATTGGAAACTATGGCATCTAGTTAACACTACACACTTGGTTGACATTTATCACTCGGTGAGCGAAGATGACTTGGTCAACACTAGTAGCTCGGTAGGCACTACTTGAAGCCAAATGCTTGATTGACACTACAATTCAGTAGATATTGTCAACTCGGTTGACACTACTCACTTCTTTCTTGGTTAACATTGTTAACATGGTTTACATGTTTTTTCTTGGTAACATTATTAACTATACAAAATTACTTAAGTATTTTGGCACTAATTGACAATATGTCTTGCCATAAGGTCAACATTTTTTACTTTAATAGAAGTTTGAAAATGGGTAGGTTGTATGCCCAATATTTTTTAATCAATTTTTATGAAATAAATTGAATTATATTATTTCTTCTTGTATATTCATGGTGCTTCTATTAGAATGGTCAATTTTTTCATTATACCAAAACATTGACTTGTCAATTCTCAATACAACTAATAGTCTTATATAACTATAAGAGGAAATTAAGACATGTCACAAACTCTGTAAGGGATGTTGGATACTACTAAAAATATACCTCTTAGCATCACTCATCATAGCCTCCATGGATTTAAACATGTGACCAATCTTTAATCCCACTTGTTAGAGTGGTCAGGGTTGTCAGTACACCAAAAGATCAACCTGTCAATGCCTGATACAACCAATAGTCTTATAGAGCCACAAGAGGTAAGTAAGCCATGTCGTGAACCTCACAAGGTATATTAACCCACTACCAACAAATTCCCTATTTTTTACTCTTGTTTTGTGGTTAAAAATCTCCTTTGAGGATCCTCCTTACCTTTCCTACACTATGCAAACATAGATAAAAATCCATAAATCAAACTAATTCACCTTTCTAGAGCTTCTCTTTTCCATTACATGGAGTCTTAATACTAGGTTGACCTGAGGGTGAACTTATCCTAGACTAGGTTCACTTGAGGTTGACACTATTATTTTATAGATAAGAAAGTCTTAGCTCTATTAGTTATAGATACTAGATTTTCAAATCAAAAAATCAAAAAATATTGGGACTCTAATAGTCAAGAAAATCAAGTTTAAAGTGCAATATTCTTCACTTATTTTCAAGTGCACATATTCCTATCCCTATTTACTTGCATCTAAATTCATAACTCATAATTTGATATAAGATTTACACATATTTTATTATATCTTATTGGAATCCATTAAATCAAACCCTAAAAGGCATAGATCCTAAGTTGGTACCTTAACCAACTAGGTTTTACTTACTAGATCTACCTTGTAGGTATGGTTTTTTTATTCCAATGTATGATAGTGTCTGGCAATAGATTTGGAAAGTGATCTAGATCCTAGAATTTCTTACCACTTCTTATAATATAATATTATACAAGGGCAACAAAAGATTCTCAAAATCTAACTCTTGGTTCTTCCATAATATGTACTATCTAAGGGAATCCCAATCCAAATCTAAGATCATCCTATAATAATCCCTTATTCTAACCCCATAATCATTGGTGTAGTTTTCTTATTATTCCTTAATGTCACACACATTCTTGAAATGGGATCTAATTACTTGAATGAATGTATATGTGGGGTAGACCACACTCTGAGGTATATTTGAATATCCAATGGACACTTATCCCTCTCAAGACATACCAACTATTCCACTTCCACAACTTAAGATTATTATGCACCTTGCCCAATTGGGAACTAGAAACATGGTCTATGCTTGATGAAATTCAATGAATGAGTGTCATAGATTTGTCGATATAATTCCATCCAAATTAACCTATCTTATGGGAATCTAAGAATATTTTTTGGTTGCAATGTACAACCAACCACTCTAGTGTAAGTGAAGGTCTAGAACTAAATATAATAGATGCCTACTTTTCTAATTTGGGCAATGACTTCTACAATTATCCTCTTGGTAAAGTATCCTTCAATGGA
>CM053790.1:344218778-344266278 GCA_028749045.1 Cupressus sempervirens | reverse complement strand
GCTAGATGGGAGTGGGAGAAGATGCCTGGTAGTTGGCCTTTCATAGTTAGTGTTCCTTGTCTATAAAAAAGAATTTATGATACCACATAGAGTCACTAGGAGGCTGGAGTCTAGAGAGATTTCCAGAGTAACCTTAGAGTTGGCTCAAGAAATGAAACTCTCCCATATGAATACTAGGTTCCTACATATTATTGGTTGGCTATAGGATTAGATGTTTACTTTATTACTTGGTACCATTAAGATAGATTTCTATCAGGATTCCATTTCCTAGTTTTTCTTGTTGTGAATTATGTATTATTATCTATTTGGGACTTGAGATTATCTCCTTAACATAGTGGGAGTGGACCATTTAGGTTTTATAAGGTCATGTGGTAGTAAATTTTTTTCATTGAGATCTAATAGTTGGACACTAATGCTTGACGTACCCACTTGCAGATGTTCTATTCTTTTGATCGTAAGGAGATTTGTGATTATGTTTTTTAGTTATATTCTATTATTTTGTACTTTGGTTACTTTGATATCCTACAATATGCAATATCATACCATGATGTATACTCTTTTAGAATTTCATACCTTGCAACATGTACAGTGGATGATTATGCATTATGGTAATGCTTTGTGGCATATTATGTACTTTGTATATTCATTCATGAGGCTTTGTACATGTGGTTATTATATGTCATGGACTTTGTTTAATTTTTAAACTTATGTGTGTGATTCAACATTATGGGACCCTTGAGAGATGTAACTATTATTGTGTTTCTTAGAAATGTATGTGATGAATATTTTCATTATTTCTTTCACTTTGTTATCTCTATGTTATTTTAAACTTTCAAAAACTTAGTTTAGAAAAATTAGTAACATTATGGGTTAATTTCTATTGTGTTCCCTATTGGAGCTTTACATTTGGTATCAGAGCCAAATTTTCTACATTGGGAGCTATGGGAAATTGGTGTGCCCACTAGATGACTAGTAAAATTATAACATGACTTAAACAACAATACTTATCAATTACAACTTGAACAAAAAACTTACATACACAAACTTAGAAAAGTCAAAAATTGAAGAAATTTTAAACTTTTTCTTTCAATCATATACTCATGTAATTATACTTTATGATGTCATGCCTTTGTTTATATTTTTATATCATTATTCTTGCTTGAATTTTTGTAGGAAGATGGTTACCAAAACTAGATTAGTTGCTAGAGGTCGTAACTCAGGATGGGGTAGAGGTCATGGAAGAGGTAGACATATTAGCCCTCCTCCAAGCCATAGTGGGAGTCCTATTTAGTAAGGTAATAGAAAAGAGAATAGTGAGGGACAACATTTTGATTCAGAGGAACTTGGCATAGGGAAACTATTATATACTATCTTAAAGTGCCTACCTATTCAAGAAAGAGTTGATCAGGAGGGATCACACTATTATGGGAATGATGAAAGGCATTGATCCAAATCCATAGGAGGGGTCATGCAAAGGACAGAAGAGAATCTATCAAATCCACTGAGATGAAGAACCTATTGTGGGTCAAACTTAAACCTTTATATGGGAGATGGTATCAGCTATGATGTAGAGAACTAGTCAACCTCACTAGATAGATGTTTTACAATGCAAGACTTTCACACTAGTGTCAAATTAAGGTATTTTATTACTCACTTAGATATTTTTGTAGTGAACTAGTGGAAGATAGAGGAGAAGAAACTAAGCTTGGACATGAATAATGTCATGTGGGGGTTGTTTCTTGAGACCTTCCATGAGTGTTTCCTACCTGAGTAGTAAAGTTACTAGAGGGAAGACCTAGGAAACTAAATCGTGACCATGGTAGAGTATGAGCATAAATTCTTCAACGTCATACCTTCAGCCAAAATTAGTAACAATTTTCATTGATGGTGCAACATATTATATGTGGACTGGATAACCATATTGTTAGGGGAGTGAAGGTATTTTAGCCTAATATGCTTAAGGATGTAGTTTTTTAGGCCATAAATATAGAGGATAATGTCACTAGGGGACATGGTGGCTATGTGGAAGCACCTCCTAGAGGACATACACCGTCAGGGTCTAGGGGTACACAAAATTGGGGAGAAAGAAGTAATAGGAATCCTCCTTTATCTAGGGGTAACTAGGAGTAGCAACAACAAAGGGGATCATTTCCTCCATCTCAGAGTGGTGGTGGTGGTTTCAACTCTAGAAACTTCTATATCTTCAAATACAATAAGCACAATCAATACAACTAACCCACACAGTGTAATTACTTATTTGCTAGTAGAGGCAACCATCAGCAATCTAGTGTACCTCCTTCAAGGAGAGGTTTGGAAAGAGGTATAGATGTTGGAAAAATGGCTAGATAGATGAGGAAGTGATGTCACTTATGGAAACATACATATTTTGGTATTTCATTATAAAATTAATGATAGAAAATTGTCTAAGTATTGGATAGTTTGCAAAAGTACAAAGAGAGATTCGGTAAGTACGAATGACAAAGTTTGAGTTAGCTCATGCATAGTTAAGGACCAATAGATGAAAGTGTCATGATGACATATTTTAGTACATAGATCTATATGGATAGTATGACATCAGTTACAAAGAAATTACTAGTACATGTAATTAATAGAACATAACAAAGCATAGCAATAAAATTGATAGTATGGCTTAAGGAATTATTTTGGTAACAAAATAATTACTTAGCCATGATGGGCTGACATCCTAGATGTTAACCCCAACTCAATTTTATAATTAGCCAAGCATGTGAAAGCTTTAAGACTGACTGATCAAGATTTTTGTTAATTTTCAAGGTATAAGTAAAGATCATATCTTGCATAGCTAAGAAGCATTAAAGAAGTGATGTGAACTATTGTGAAAGAATTTTATATGATATGTGAGCTTTGCATGATATGAGATCTAGTGTATGATTAGAAGATTCACAAAATCTAGCAATGAGACAGTATCATATGTATATCTATACTTGTGAAGAAACTTATTTGTATAATGTGTGTTAGGGAAGTGAGCTCTTCTTGCATACTTTGTAATTTTTCTACCAACTCCTAACAAGGTTGAGGTTTTTAACAAGGCCTAGTCCTCTAACAAGGACTCGAGACACTATATGTACTTGATAGACTCCTAATAGAGTCAATATCCTTAACATGATTCTTTTTCTTAGTGGATCATTTTGTGGGTATCACCCTCACTGGGGTTTTCCCTTGGTTAGGGTTTCCCTAGTTAAAAAATAATGGTGTTATGATTTCTCTATGTGTATGGTTTTATTTATTACTAAGAATTGTTGGTTTACTTGCATATGCAATTTATAAAGTAATTAACAATATCTAATTGCAAAAGTTTGTAGAATACTGATTCACCATCCCCCCGACCTCAGTATTATCTATTTCTAACAATTGGTATCAAAGTGAAATTACTCAAAAGAGGCTTAATAGCTTAAGTATGATCCCTATGGATATGGAATAGTTAAAGTGAAATCTTGAAGAAGCTCTTGAGAAAATTGATCTTCTTACTGAAGAAAGAGATAACCCGAAAGATATGTATAAATATGCAAAAATTTACATTGGCAAATTGAAAGATAAGATTGATGATCTAAGATCTAGGAAGGAATCTAAAGAGTAGACTAGTAACAATGATGAAGTAGGAACTCTCAAGAAAGAAAATGAGATCTTGAAGCATGAGTTGAAAATTGTTGAACTTAAGTTGAGTCTGAAGAATGATAACTTTAAGATTGAACCAGATCTAAAGTCCGAGAATGCAGACCTAAGATCCTAGTTGTCTCAAGTAACATCTAAACTAGATTCTATTAAGATGGAGCATGCAGAATTAGAAAACTACAATACTATTATGAAAGGAGAATTGACAAAGACTAAGAAACGGTTAGAAACACTTTATTCTAGTAGTGAGAAAATTGATGAACAACTATTTTACCAAAGATCTTCTTATGATAAGACAGGCCTTGGATATATTATTGGAGAAAAGTCTTCCAAGAAAATTGAAGTTAGGAAAGAACTAGATGTAGTTGTTAAAACCTCTAAGCCTAAATAAACTAATCAAGGTAGGATAGAATCAATCACATCCACAGAAGTATCTAAAGAAATTGAGCAAGTGGACTTTTCTAAGAAACATGATGAACCTAAGAAAATAGAATAGTCACCTAAGGAAGTTAGACATGAACTCAAAGGTAGATGTTTTATATACAATAAATTTGGTCATATGAAGAGAGATGGCATATGTAAGTCCTTTAAACCTATCACTAATTTATATTGTTTTAATTTTCATGGTTATGGTTATAAAGCAATAGATTGTAAGAATCCTAAGTTTGATAGTAGTAATGGGAATAGTAGAATATTTAGGAATACTAACATTGTAGGTAATGAAGGAGGGAGATTGAAAAGTAGATCCAATGATAGTGAAAGACCTAACGGAGGAAGGAACCAGGTTGTATGTTAAAAATGCAACAACACTAGATATATTGCAAGGACTTGTAGAGCACCTGATAGTCAGAATGGAACCAATCAAAGAAGGAATGCACCTATATGTTAGTTATGCAATAACTTTGGACACACAATAAGGTTTTCCAGAATGGATAGAATTAATTTCAACATGAATCCTAATTATAGAAGGAACAATAATAGAACTAAGAAAATAAATGATAATGGTAGTGATATCAGTCAAAAGGAAGCATGTAAAGAGCATGTTGATGAATTCAAGGAAGCATTTATGAAAGATAATAATCTAGAAAGCTCTTATACAATTTTAGAAGAGCAGCATTTCGATGCACTTGATGGAATATTAAAGTCAGTAGTTGTTTGTGACTCAACCTAATTGAATTAAGAATTTCTAATAGAAGTTGAGTGTTAGATGATAAGAACTAATGATAGAAAGTGAATTAGAATTTGTGCGGTCAGCAGAAGGTAGAAGACATAATGAGGAAGCTATGATTAAGTGCGCAAGTAGTTTTGTGATTGAAGTAAGTCATATAGAAGAAATGAAGAAGTAGATACACATTTAATACGAAGTTAAATTTGAAATCATTTAAAGATTGTAAACAAGATTTTTAGTACCATTTGTTTGTATAAAGAGTTTGGAGCATTTGTGAGCAATTTGACAATGAATTTAGAGTGAATTGAAGTATCTAAAGTGTGAATTCGAAGAATCCCTAATACATGATAATCAAGGTATTTTACAAATCTTACAGTTTAAATTTTTAGGATAATCAGTTAGCATAATGGAAAACTAGTTTGTATGTGATGTTAGTGAGAGGCCAAGGTATAAGTTTAAGAAGCACCCATTTGTTTCTTTAATTGATGATCCTTTGAGAGTGTTCTCACAAATCTTGCCTAATGTACTTCATGTAGAAGATATTAGAAGCTACATTCACTAAAAATTTGAGAGTATTGGAGATGAAGATATTTATAAGGGTTTAGGTATTATGTGTAATGGAAACCTAACCTTGAAACCTAAGTACGCATACTTGAATGAGTTTAATCTGATCAAGTATATGTTTTATATAGAATTTGATAACCATGAATGGAGTAGAATTTATCTAAGTAGAATACATGAAGAGATGTTTTGGGTAGGTGATATACCTATTGTGATTGACAATGACCTAATTCATAAGGTCACTAGACTGAGCAATGAAGGTTGTAACTCAATAAATGACAAAAATGTCAAGAAGATTGTTGAGACAAAACTGAAGACTAAATTTGATGGAAGGAATATGAAGGTTGATCTAATTGAGGATACTAGAGTTAGAGTGTTGAGAAATATTATTGGGTATAAGCTCAATCATAGTTCAAGGGTAAATTTTATGTCAGCAAGATTTCTACATGCAACATATATGATGGCTCTTGAAAAGAAAAAGGTAAATATATATACCTACTACACCCTATGCAGCAATTGTACAAGTGCAACTAGTTAAGGAGCATCTTGTACAACAAAAGAAGAAACATGTTGAAGATATGGTAGTTATAACATCTGTGTAGAGGAAATCTAAAAGATTGGTGAAGGTAAAGCAAGAACCTACACCATCCCCTAGAAAGAGGACCGAGAAAACCACCAGTGGTCTTGGAAAGAGAAGGAAAACACTGCATATCAATGAGTCAAATGAGTTTGAGGAAGAGACTGGGGAGAAATTCATGGAATAGGTAGTTGGTAAAGGAAGAACACCATCTAGTAAGAAAGCCTAGAAACCTAAGGTTGAAAATTTGAATATGTAGATTATTGAGAATGACAATTTTGTTTGATTAAATAAGTATTACAATTTGTATAGTAACATAGAAGATAGTTAGAGAATGCTATAGTAAGGAATATGATTCTAAGGAATAAAAGATTTGATAGTATTCAAAATAAAATTCCTAAAGACTTGTATAATAGGATACTTAATAGGAAAAGAAGAGTTGTAGAGGAAGATATGAAGTTAAGAACAAATATGATCAAGAAATTTTGTGATGTTATATAGTGTTAGCTTGGTTTTTTACCCTTTGTCATATGCTATACCTCACAGTGAAAAAACCTAAGGTCTTTTTCAAAATTGGTATTTCTCATTCAAAACCCTGGTTCAAAATTCCTATAAAAAAAACCCTTCTTGTGTGCCCTAGCTTTCAAAGAGGTAATTAAATATAAATTCCAAATTATATTAGCATAGGATGGGCTTACCTTAAGTTTTCTTTTTTACAAAGATTACTTTATTTTATTTTCCACAAATTAAACCTCTTAATTTTCAAGCTTTCCTTGACCATGGTCATGTCTCCTAAGCATTAAATGAAGAAATCTAAACTTTAGATGATTAATTTTGGTCAACTGTCGATCTTAGTAAGATCAACGATTGACACTTACCTGCAAGATAAAGTTGCATGGTTTTTAAAAAAAGCAAGGAAGCACCCTTGTGCCACGTAACACTTGCTAATAGCAGGTCTTCATTGAGTCACAAATTTAAAATTGGTCAGATCCTTTTCATAAGTTGTTAGTATCTATTAGTGCATGTTCCATTTTCTTGTGATCCTATTGGTGGGATCATTCTTAGTGGGTTGTTCTGCTTTTAATCTTGATGCATTGTTGATCTTGCAAGATCAATGATTGGCACTTTACTGCAAGATGGAGTTGCTCAAACATTAACCAAAGCAAGAAAGTATTTTCTTGACACCTATCCAAGATGAAAATAGGAGAAATGTCACATACAACTCTTAGAAGTGTTTTTTTTACACTGTTGATCTCAGCGAGATTGACGACTAGCACTTACCCACAAGATGAAAGTGAAAGGCATTTCAACATTGCATACAAGCACCTTAATGACATCTGGCATATAATGACATCAGTGCCACAATCTCTAAGAAGTATTACTACTACTGACAGGTGTCAAATATTATTATGACAAGTGTAATGCATTCATTGGCTGAAGTATTTGACTCAACACTACCTGATGTGACTCTATTCCACCGTTGATCTTTGTTAGATCAACGGATGGTGCCTTCCCACTATCCCAAGATGCAATTTTTTTAAACATTATGGGAAAGTGCTTCAAAGACACCTGTCCATGATGATGTCATGACTAGTGTTTCACAATTTTCAAAAGATATAGACTGTTCCACTGTTGATCTTGGTGAGATCAACAGATGGTGCTTTACCACTTTGAAAAAGTGCTTGATATTTATACAAAGTAGGGAAGTTCCAATAGGACACGTAGTAGATAAGGATTTCATGGACCCACTCTTTTCAAAGGAAATAAGAGAGTCTAAACTATGGCAATTGTTAGACACATCGGCAAAAAGGGAGACATTCTATTGGTTTGTGTGGCTAACTAGATACTAAAAAGGTATGATTTCCTGTTATCATTGATCTTGGTAAGATCAATGATTGGCGCTTACCCACAATATTAAGTTACATGACATTTTTAAAAAGTGTGGAAGCACCATTTTTCCATGTGGCATAGTGGGACCTGTGTGAAAAAAATTGCTAACTCATGCTAGATTGGAAAAGTTGCTTAGATGGAGTGAATTAATTGGCCAGATAAATTACTATTGGCTAGGTTGGAAATGAGTGCACTAGTGCAACCACTTTTCAAAAGGATTTATTAATAAGATATTACTATTTCTTGTGATTTTTGATCTTGATAAGATCAATGATTGATGCTTCACTACTTTATGAAGTTTCAAGAATTTTAAGCAAAGCGGGGAAGCACATGCTTGACACGTGGCCAAGACATTAAAAGCTTTAAAGAAATGTTGTGTTTTTTAAAGCCGTCTGATGCTATGAGATCGATGGATGAAATTAAAATCTAAAGCACAACATGAAGTTAATGGCTAATGAACATTAATATTTCTCATAATTCCTTCGTGTGACCTTAATACCCTCATATAATTTACAAATTTTCCATTATTAAACCACACAATCGCAAAAAATTCTCAAAGTGCAAGGGTTTCCAAAGCTAGGGAATTAAATTATGCAAGGTTTTTAACAAATTATAAAACAATTTATAGAGAAAAGGAAGCATAATTCAGCGGGTAAGTGGTCTAAAACTTTTGAAAATTAAGAAATTAGAACTGTGTGAAGTTCAATTTTCAAAATGTCTCCACGAACTAATTCTCTAGTCTCACTAATTACCTTAAGAGATCTGTCCACAATGATTTCCTTGAAGAATTTCCTTTATCTATATATGAATTAACAAAAGGGAGAGAGCTTATCCCAAAAAGCCCTTGGTTGGTTGTGGGTGAGGATTTTTATGATAAAGCCAATTGGGTAAGAGATGCTAAGGTTTCTGTAGGAGGTTTAGAATTGTTTAGAAAATGGTTTGTCAAATGCAACCAAGACACCCCTTTGAGTAATGTTTGGGAGTTTGATATCAGTAAATTAGTGGTTCCTGGGGTTTTCTTTGACAGTGATCTATTGTCTGATATGGCTAAGAAATATGACCACATCACTAGGATTATAAAGAATCATGTTGGAGATAACCTTTTTAGGGTTTCACCTACATTGATCAATGAGGTGTTTAAACTCAACCCTAACCATGCAGTCCATGAGACAATTGATATGGATAATCTTCAACCAAGATACAATGCACAGAGGGTGTATTTAGGAGCGGGGCCATTGTTGCAACATATTGTTAAGATTGGGGTGTTACCCCTGGTTACACCAAGCACCCTAGAGCCATTGCTGAAAAAATATTTTAATCCTAGAGCCCAAGCCCTATATTTTACTCTTTTCCAAATATGTGGGATGGATGAGCAAGAATACATCCAAGGTTATATTGTTCCCATTATGGCTCAGACCTTCTTGTTTGGAAAGAGCACAATTCTAGATTTTGATACTTTCTCTGAGGAAAGTCATAATGGTTTAGTTGGAATATCTCAAGCTAAGGTAAACAGGCCTTTTTGCTAGTATTCCTTATTGGTGCACATATGTCTTTACAAGGGAGTTACCTTCTTCTCTAAGGAAATTAAGCTAGAACTAGAAATGGATGGAGAGAAGCTCCTAGTTCAATTATGGAGTGCTCACATAACTTGGGAAGGTAGGGATGCCAGCTATATCAGATTTGATAGATACTTTACATTAAGGCTCAGATTGCTCTTGAGAGGGTATAGTCCAAGGATCCCACACCCTCTACTAGAACTAATCAAACCCAAGGACCATGCCAAGGGACTTTTGGTCAGTCATAATTGGGGGGACATAATCCCATATAATGTTTCCATTGTGATTAGGGTTTATGGTTTCTTGGGAAAACCTCATGTTTTACCTTTCCATGTGCCTCTGAAGATAGGAATTGCAAAATTGCTATGGCAGATTGGAACAATTGAGGAAAGGGATATGTTAGGAAAAAGTAAAGGTACATTTTTCCCTATTATCACTATGGCTCATGATTTTTTTTTTGTTAAGAAAGGGTGGAGGAATCTCAATTTTTTTTTGGATAGATATCATATGGCCCAATTCCATGCAAGATACATTGATCCAGAGGGATTTGATGACCTCTTAAGGGAGAGAACCAAAGCTAAGGCTATTACACAAAAGGTGTACTTCCTAGAAGATGTTATTAGAAATAATTTTTCATTACAGAAGCAGGAAGTTAGAAAAGAAAAATGGATAGTTTTCAATAAAATTTTAGAATTTATTAATTCTTTTGATCCTGATTATAACCCCTTGAAAGATAAGTACTAGGGGGTCAAAATGAATGCATTGATGAATTATTTTTTTGTGATAATGCAAACTATGAATGAAAAGAAGAAAATCTTAGTCAAAGCATATCTTGATAAAGTAGCAGAGGTGGAGAAAAGGATAGATAGTAGAATGATAGTTACTCCAAGCTAGTATACATTATAGAGGAGGGCAGGATATATTGTGGCTCAAAATATATAGCATATTCCCCCCTACAAAAAGCCAAGACCAGAAAGTCCATCTGAAACTAGTGCACCCAAGAGACAGAGATTAGAACATGGATCCTCTTCTCATGTAGAAGAATATTCACCATCTCAAACTCCACTCAGGATAGAAGATGAAGCATCTTTGAGAGAACAGTTGAGACAAGTGGGTGGAGAAGGAGATAGCATTGTTACCATTGTTGATATAGAAAGAGGAGTACCTATGGAGCCCCCTATGCCATCTTTTGACCTCATTGTAGCTGATTACATAGGTAAGGAGATAGATCCTATCATTGCTCAAGCCTCTCAAAAGTTCATTGATGATGAAAATTTTGTTAGATCTAGGGCCTTTGCTCACAATTTTTGTGAGCAATCAAGCAAATTGGACTCTGAAATTGAGGAAGAGGTGAAGGCCAAATTTTTGGAGGATTTTATCCAACTAACACCTAAGGCCAAGAGGCAATTGGATACAGATTCAAGAGTCCTAGTTTTTCCTGAGTGGGACATAGCTAATGCTATGATTTCTGACTCCATCAGAAAAGAAAAAGATGTGCAGTACAACACAAAAGAAGAAATATTTCAAGCACACAAGGGAATAAAATTTAGTAATGATCATCAAGCTCTAGTCATATGGTCTATTGAAAAAAGGAATAAGACCAGAATGTAAGAAATTTCAACTGTCGAACATACTGGTGCTCTTATAATATACAAGGTTGATGAAGTAGATAGCAGGTTACAAGAATGCCTCGAGAAATGTTAAATTTTGGCAATGTGGTAGCTAGGAAGGAAAAGAGTAGATTTTTAGAACCCAATACCAAGTTTGAAGAAATACTTAAGGCATATGAGGAAAGAGGAAAGAAAATACAATTATTGGAAAATCAACTATCCCAAATGGACAAATAACTTGGAAAGAGGAAAATGGGAGAATCTAGCAGGCCAAGAATCGTATATCCTCACCCCCCAATTGAGCCACTTAAATCCACCCCCATTGTTGAATTATCAAATACCCCACAAAGGGTTGAATTCTACACCATGGAGGAATTTGAAGAAGAAAAGAATAAATTATGGGAAATGCATGTTGAATCGAACAATCAATATGAGGAAAAGCTCAAGCAAACAATTGTGTACTTAGTAGATAAAATAGATTGGCAAGCCTTTTATGACCAATTGGAAAGAATCTTAGAGATATGGGATGAAGTAAAGAGAGATGAAGACAATAGAAGCCCATTGTGCAATAATAGAACGAACAAATGAAGATATTACTGTTATGTGCATTTTTGTCATCCAATTATCATGTCATCAAATAGAGAATAATTTTGGTATACTTAGTAATTTGAAAGACTTTGATGAGAAACGGGTTTCTGTTCAGAAGAGAATAGCAATTTGTCTTTCCAAGTATATGGTAGAGAAGTCTGATCTTTTTCCCCAATGCACTCAAAAAGATTGACAAATTAAAAGAAAAGGATGAGTGGGGAAAGGAATTGGATGAACTATTATGCCATAGAATGAATAATATTATAAATGAAAAGGAGCATGTACTATGGGCAATGAACAATGAAGAATTTGTCAAAGTAAAATTATTCTACAATGTTATTAGAAAAGATTTTGTTGAAATAGAAAAGATTTGAAATTTTGTAATAAAAGTGTAGCTAGAAATCTTGAATTTTGATTGGCCTAGTGACATTGTTTTCAACAAATGGAAAGAAGAATTTGTGTCTTTGGAATAGGAGGCAGAAGATAATGGGGCAGCTAAGGACTCAAAAGTAACTATTACCCTAACAATTCATGATGAAGACAATGAAGATCCCCGAGTTGAGGTTAACTTGCAAGCATCAGAACAAGACACATTATTAGCAAGCTTGATAGCCACATATTCTGAGGAATCAGAATAGAAAAAGAACCAATCATGGAATCCATAGCCTTTGAAAATGTAACAAAAAACAAGACAACCAAAAGAATACTTTGATGTAAATTTTTTTTGTTACACACAATTTTGTCCTTTTGTGATAGCTATAAAATGTAAATATATTTTGTCAAAAAGGATAGCTATCAATTCTTTATGCCTGAAGCTTGTTGCATCTCACATTATATAAGTGAGATTCTAGGGCTAGAGAAAGGGTCTAAATTATTATTTTTCTAAGTTTTTACTTAGTCTATTCAGTCTAGCTTTTCTTGATGTATACTTTATGATATGTTTTCTCTGTAATTTTATGAAAATACATCAACTTGACAGGATTTAGATTTTCCTTAACTCATTTTGAGTCTTATTCAACTATATACAATTTTTCAAAATGGAATTAATACAAAGATGAACTGTCCCCACATCTTCTATGACTGAATCTTGTCACCATTTTCATTATCTGGTTATCTTGAGATTGTACGAGCAAGGCTTATTCAATTGAATGCAATTAATTCAAGTTGTATGCCAATTCACTATTGATCTTAATTCAAAGGATTAAATAAATGCTTTAGTGAAACTGACAAGATGGCCATGGTAGTGGGATAGATGTTTGTAAGAATGATTTTCAATAAGAATTGATGATAGTATTGATTATAATGCAATCAATCAAATCTAGGAATTGAATGGACTCTAAATCCCAATGGATGGGGCATTGATCCAGTTAATTCAATTTGTAGATTGTTAGTAGAAAATTTTTCTCATATGATTTCATATGCAAAATAAATAAAAAGTGTATACCAATAAATGAATTCCAATACAAAGCTAAGGATTTCTCTACTTAAGTTTCTTCAATAGACACAGGCATAGCTACCTTTATTGCAAATAAATTTTTAATCTTTTAAACTCAACAAAGGGTCTTTTCAGAAAGACAATATGTTGAATATGTTTTAACAACTTGTTTCATCTCATCAATATAGAGCAAACTTTTATGCTGAAAAACCACTTGATTTTAATTATCAAGATTATCCACATAATCAAAAATTAAGTAACCGAGTAGGTAGATTAATAAACTAACTTCTCATAGCATTCCAAGTTTTAAATCAATAATCTCAGAATCCACAATACACAATCAATAGCTTTGCATAAATAGTATCTTTAGAAATACTAATTTAAACAAGCAAACAGCAGTATCTACTTATAAAGCCATTAATCAAAATCAAACTGCAAATTTTTTCTTCGTATTAGCAGAGTCCTGATATGCTACTTCTAAAACTTGAAATAAAACCACAAATAGAAATAGTTTTGTCTATCGATCTGCTAGAGAATTTCTGACCCCTACACCATACTAGTTATTACATATATATAGGCATGGGGCTGCACCACTACCAAAATTACCCTGCTAGGATTTAATAGTCTTTTCATTAACCTAACTATTAAACAAAAATGCAAGAAAAGAAAAATGACAAAAGAAATGACAACTAAGTGACTAAGTGTAACTGCTTCTCTTGATCAAGTAGCACTGTCTCCACTGGCCACGCCTCTCACTGTCTTCCACATTTCATAGGCAGTCAAAAAGGCTGAAATAATAGACAAGTTTGGTAATCCAATATAGAAAAACCTTTGCTTCTAGATCTCTTTCATCTTCTTCAGTTTAGCTACTTTCTCTTTGTGCATTTCTAAGTGCTTTAGATTGATGATTAACATAGCCTCAATGTGCACCATGCTAAAAATGTCTTGCTTAGCTAGTACCTTCTTGTCCTACAGTTCTTGAAACTTCTTCTAAACCTCTTTGATTATCTCATCTGATTGGGCAACAGAGTCATCTTCCTTTCCTATGAATTGTTTGACAAACCAATTAAGGTCATTTTTGATAATCTAGTGTATAACCTTAAGTTCTTGTAATGTCTCTTTAATTTTAGTTACCCCCTATGTCAATGCTTCATTCTACTATTCAATGTAGTCTTTGATGACATACAGGTCCTTTTCATCTAGACTAGCCACAAGACATTTGGTCTGGAACTTTTGCAAACTAAATTCTTGCACATCCTCTAACCACATTACCACCTTTGCTCAATTCTTCCTCTCTTTTTCATATCCTTCATTGCTTGTCTCCACCTTCTTAGCAATGTTTAATATTTCCTTTGAGGCATGGTCTAAGTGACCTATGTGTTTTATGGTGTCATCCAAAACACCTTGGACCCATTCACCTGTTATTTTTGCTACCGCTTTACACTTGTGCAGGTTCTCCAGTGATTTTTGATTAGTCATAGAGGACACATCAATGATTGCTGACATTTCACTGATGAGTTTTGCTTCAGGGTGAAGAATAGAATTAATGTATTGCACCATGTTTTTGATTGTTTCCTTCATCTCCTACTTGTCCTATCCATCTTTCCATACTTTGTGCTCAATCTTTTTATTGGACACTTCAAAGAATTCCATGTCCACTTCGTGATTCCCTTTTCCCAGATCAACCTTTGTTATCTAGAAGTCTTGAGGAATCAAGGAATCACGTGAGCTTCCATCTAGTGGTGTAGCTATCTCTACTAACCAATGTCCTGAATTCTTATCAAAATTAATCCTTGCCTTAGTCCTTTCCTTCTTTACTTTAGGTGTTTTGCCAAGACAGTTACTAACTAAGTCATCAATTGGCATGGATATTGGGACCATCCTCCTCTTCTTTTCCATTGATGTCTCTAACCATTTAGACATAGCCTGATCCTTTCCTGTGGTAGGGGAGAATTTGGCTAAGGTGAGGGTACTTTCCTAGCCCTCAGTAGTCATTGGCAAGCTCTGAGATTTAGGTACATTATCTACCATAGATGGATCTTCTACAACCTCTAGATCAATGGTTACAGTACTCTTACAAATGATAGTTGATGCCTTCTTCGTGCTTGAATAGGTTAATCTCTCTATCTTTGGAGTTGCCTCTTGAACTTGAAGTTGAAGTGGCTTAGGAATTGCTTCAACTTCAACTTCAATCGTACTTGAAATAGGATCAAGAATATCTCGATTAGTTCATTTTTTGGGAGTCTTTTTACCTTTGTTATTTGAAAACTTCCTAGAAAGATTGAGAGTGGCAACTGCCTTTGATTTTATCCATTTTGTAGTTCTAGCTAATAAATCTTTAGTATGAGAGTAGACATCATCTTCTTTCCTTCTTCCCCAATCATTTTCAAGAATGGGCATGCACTCAGTCTGATCAATGTAGAATGGATCAAGCACATCCTTAGAATCTTCATCCTCTAGTCCAAATGTAACCAACTCCACATTAAACATAATGATATGTTTAATGGTTAGGTGTGACCACAGTCTCCTCCTCACTTCAAATTCACTAAGGCAATTTACCCAATAATCTTCTAATTGTGGGGTGTGAACCAGGGATAGTACATTCTTAACATTGTTTTTGATAAAGCCAATATAATCAAAATCTAACCAAGAAATGAAGGACTTAAAGAAAAAATGGGTTAATGATCCTTTTGCCAACATAGCTTGTTTTAGACTAGGGCATCTATAATGTCCAATCTCAATAGGAAAGAATACTGAAGAAGACCTTTTCAAAATTTGAAAAGACTCTACTGTAGAAGAAAATTGCCTACATATCTCAGATAACACTACAAAGTCTAAACAATAATATGGTAACTTCAAAGGTTCACCAGAAAAGCCACCCACTCTGATATACGTGAATCTGGAAAATTGAATGTAAAAGCAACCGTAGATTTGCACAACCTGCATAGCTTCTTCTGACATCCTATCATTCTCATGACCTTGGAGTTCAAATACCAATTTCCCTATAAAGAGATCATTTACCTTTCTAAACTCTTTACATAGTGTAGTTTCTTGAAGATCACTGTAATACTAGTAAATGGGCATTTCATCAACCCAAGGTGCATGTGGAAGATTCTCCCATTCCTTAGATGCTACTAGGATGTAAATTAGATAAGAAGACAGGAAAAATGAGCTAAAGTTGTGAACTACTATTAAACCTGTAGACACCTAAAATTGATTACACCGCTTTGGTAATCCTATTTAGTTATCTCTAAAGGCATCATTAATTAAATTCCTATTTAATTAATCCTTTGCCATCCCCTAGCTGATTAATTTAATTAATCATCTATAGTCCTAATTGATAAATCAAATATCCTATTATTTATCAATTAAATCCTTTTCTCCTATCTAATTCCAAAAATCCCCATTTATTAAATAAATCTATTTGATAAATAAAATCTTCAAATCCAAAAACCCCTAACTTATCCCTAATCCTCCATTTAGCCTAATCCACCCCATCCACCCATACTAACCAAGCTTAGCCACTAACTCACCCACCCTCATTAATGCCATCCACTTGCACATCTCTAACATCCCTAATCTAATCTTAAGCCCAAGCCTAATCCACCTCCTAATTTTGTCACATTCCCTAAACAAGTTTAAGACTTTCCTAAACCAAACCAAAGTCTCCCCTCAAAAATCCCAACCACCAAGTCATGAGTGCTCTTACAAACCATAAAAGACTCTTACAAGCCCACTCATGACTCTTACATCCATCTTCCACACTCTTCCCTCTTCCACACTCATCCCTCTTACATCTCTCTTACATACTCAACCCCACTCATCATGTCTTTAACCAACCTTTTACCCTACACTCTCACACTCATCCTCCTTGTGACAAGTGTCACCTTTCCATTGGTGCTAAACAAGCACAATCCATGTGCTCCCCTTTAAGTGCATCTTAGCCCTCTTTAACCATCTCCTCATCCTTGCATCTAAGCCCTCCATCCCTCTACCCCTTGGCCTATAAATTGAATCCCATCCCAAGCCATTTCAATCACAACCATTGAGTAAAGTTATCATGCTTTTTTGAGAGCCAAAAGCCATACCCATACCCTTATAATGCCAAATTGAGAGCTCGCAAAGCTATCAATTTTCCATTTACCCATCTCCACCATTGAAGCAACTTTGGGCAAGCAATTGAGTATACATCCCTAATCTACACATAGACACATCTCAAAAACAAGAGAACAATCTCATTGAGAGAGCATATCCATGACGTTCATTCTCATTTGAGTTTGTCTTCTCTTTGTCTCTCTTATATGTTATGTTAGTTTAATGTGTAAATGATTTCATTGAATTAGTATTTCTAGCACATTAGATTAGTGTATACATTTTGGAACGCCTGGTGGGACCCCGCTATGGGTCTTTTTTTATCCATTTCAATTTCTACTTTGCTTTTACAAACTAACAATCTAATGATTTGTTTTTGTTTGAGTGGGTGCAAGGTGTTTTTGTTTATTTTTGCAGGTTGAAAGACGCACTAGAGAGAAAGACATACCCTTTAAATCCAAAAATAACCAATAAAACACAAAATTCTAGAAAAAAACTCGTGCCCGTCAATTGACTTTGCGCAATCTCGTCTGTGCAGATTGGCGTCTCCGCCTGTCGTCTCCGCAGAATGTCATCTACGAAAGCCAAATCGTTGTCTCCGCCAACTCAAACTGTCGTTTGCGAATTTCAGAATCTCCACCCATCTCCTGACAAACTAGACTATCGTCTCTACTAACTCAAAATTTCATCTGCGAGTTTTGGCATCTCTACCTAACTTCTGTCATTTGCGCCACCTCCAGAGCTAGAACTGTCATCTTTGCCACCGCTAGCAGACAAACTATCATCTCCACTGCCGCAATCCGTCAACTGTCATCTTCGATGCTGCCAACTGCTTTCTTCATCAGAGTGTCGTCTGCATGTTTTGGTATTTGCAAGTTTTGGCGTCTATGAGTTTTGACGTCTGCGAGTTTTGGCGTCTCTGTAGTTTGGTGTCTTCGCCTAATAAACTGTCATCTCTGCTTGTTTATATTGCATTTTCATTTTAGCATATCAGTTCCTGCACTTTTTATTTTTATATTTTTAAAAAGAGTATAAATCAAAATTTGATTTTTAGTGGTTCCATAGGATTTAGACCATTCTAAGCATTTTTACGCGTAGGAAAAACAGCAAAAAAATTTTTAAAATTTCCCATAGTTAAGCTTTCATTTTTGAAGATTTTGGGTGACTAACTAAATTGTTTTTTTTGTCTCATTGCAGGTTGAAGCACATATGAACCACTAACCATGTTTCTTGCAGGTTCTCATGTTGCTAAAAAATGAACTTGAATGTTTAATCATTTGTCTTTGAATGCATGTTGCTAAAATGAACTTGAATGGTTAAACACATTTTCCATTGAATGAATGTTGCTCAAAACACACTCTTGAATGCCATGGATTAAAATCAATTTTCCTTGGAATGCATGCTTAAAACAAACAAACTCAATCTTGAATGCAAAGAATCAATGAATCAATGCAATATCTCACACTTCAATTTTTGAGGCATTAAAAAGAACAAACAAATCTCTCTTTTGCATGCAATTTAGGAAAAGTTTGATTTTTGAAAAATTAAGAAATTTTGTTAAGTTAAATACAAATTTGCAAAAATCAATTTGAGTAGTTTCTTGAACTCACCTCTTTTCTAATCACCCATCAATTCAACCATTGATTGCAATCTCAGCGCCATTTATGGGGATGGGTCTACTTGAAAAAGGTGTTAAATGTTTCACAATCTAACTAACTCATTTGGTCTTTGAACGTTTGCTTTAACTTTATCAAAATTCTTAAATGACCAAAACTCTAGATTAAATCGATCACACTTCAAGTTTGGGCACTAAAATTGAACAACAATTGATGTGGAGAGCCTCCGGGCGCGCGCTTGAAATCAAATCTCACACACTTTTGTTTTGGGCTTAAAACAAACTCACACTCAATCTTGAATGCCTTAAAAAAAATTAATCGATATTTGACGTAGAGGGCCTCCGGGCATGCGAGTTTACTTTTGTTGACCCTAACTCTTCTTCTTGTTTGCATTCTTCGATTGATTTACTTTTGTTGGTGCTTCAAGTTGGAATTGAACATTGTCTCTTAAACATGAGTGTTTGCAAGGTCTAGATTAGCACACATAAGAGTCAGTTGGTAAAAGAACAAGCGTGTTTTTTAGCCCAAGGTCATCCAAGTCTTCTCTCCCCTTGTCATCTTTCAAGGCCATCTTGGGTGCATAAGATTAGGATCCAAAACCTTGTTTCTTTTTAGGAGGCCTGCTTGGAGATTTCATCACCCCTTGGACAACCTCAACTCCAGCATTCCGGCGGAGTATAAGAATCGAGAGGTGAACCGAAAGACACCTCTCTTGGGATCAAGATTTTGTCACTCAGGTTAAGCCTCAAGGAACTTTATACCCTTGAGAAGTGAAAGAGGAGAAGTGGGTTGCCACTCCTCTCGGTTGTGTGACATCTTTTTGGTCTCATCTACGGATTTGGGCCTCACGTACCTTGCGTATATCAAGGACTCCCTAGCTAAAATCAACTATCAGCCTTGCAGAAAACCATCTAGGGTGTTAATGTGTTTGAAGTGACTGATTGAAACATTTGTAGAACATACACACTCCTCAGCGCAAGTATCACATTCTGAGAATCACAAACTTCTATCTGGGTGTTCCTATTGCTTGATTTTATTTTACTTGTTGAATGAATGTTTGCCAAACTTGGTCAATCCTAGCTTAGGGCACACTTAGCGTAGTCACTGCCTATTTTAGAAGTTGAATGAGTTGAAGCAAAACAACTGAGATCTCTCAAAGCCAAGCATATTCAAGAATTTATGTCGAAACAACCCAAACCCAAACAGAAGTTTCACAAAGTCAAACTCAAGCCATCTTTGGCATACCAAGAACTTTCAGCCAAGAGAAAAGAAATAACACCAAGCTCATGAATTTCCAAACTCCACAAAGCAGAGGACAAAGCTGTCGACAAAGCACTTCAAGAGGCCTGGTTAGAATGCACCATCAAATTTAGCCAACATCCAGGAGTTAATCCTGCTTATGCCTTACCAACTAGGCATGATTTCTATGATTAGACACCCTTGTTTCTCCACATCTTCTTGGATAAGCTTCACTTTAGAGTCACTTTGTAAAAAAGCCAGCCATCTTAGGTTATCCCCTTAAGCATTATTAGCTCATCCATCTCAATTAGAACCAAACCATCTAGCCAGCAATCCAAAAATTTCACATCTAAGCTTCCAAATTTGTTGTCACCTTGCCAAAAGTTTGCCATTCCTAAAATCTTCCAAATCCACCAATCTCACCAAGGTTATCCCTTTGACAGAGCTTTGTCTAGGGTAATCTAGCTTTGTCACTTGTTATCCCTCATCACCTTGAGCTAAAGGTTGGGATCCACAAGTGGTCAATCACATGTTCTTCCTAAAGGATCATCAGTCTATCCTTAAGTTGACACAATCACCACCAAGCTTGCATATAGGAAAGAAGACCTTTCATGCTTTGGCAACATATCTTTGAAGTTAGAATCTCCAACCCAATCCTCCTTAGGTTTTTTCATATAGCTTTGCCTCAACCTAGGAAATCATTTGCATAGAGAAGCCTTCCCCCTTTTGCATCCATCAGCATTATTGCATCTCATCCCTAGGAGCATTTTTCATGCCACCCATCACTCGCTTAGCCAAGAAGAAAGAAACAATGGAGCCCTATCATTTGGATCAAACAGCCTCACCCCCCTTGAGCACTCAGCCATCCTTCAGCCCAGAGAAATCTATGCCATCATCTACTGACATTGAAGCTTTCATGAACCAACCAGGAAATGCAGTATTAGTAAACGCCATTATAGACAAGAAAAAAGAGACAATCATGGCTAATTTTTGAAGGGACAATGTAGGAACCTTTGACTTTGGAAGACCCCCTCCATTATCAAATCCATCTCACCCGTTGTTTGGGCAGCTACCACCACCCATCGGCTCTTATGATCCAAATTATCCTCAATATATGCCAAAAGAAAAGCCTCAAGCCAATCCATTTGATCTAACAGACCCAAACATACCATCCTCCACCCAAGTCAAAATCTCCATTCTGCAAGCCAATCTAGCCACTACCACTCCATCCTTGGTTCATACCTCTCCACTCCAAACCCCCTTTACCCAAAAAATCTCACCATTCACTCCCTTCACTATTGTTGTTGTTGCTCCCCAACCCAGCCTTCCAAATCCACCCATCTCCCAAATCAGTGCTAGCATCTTTGGCCAACCTCAGCAATATACAACAGGGATGCCACCCATGGGGCCAAGTAATCAACCTTTCATCACCCCCAACTTGTTCACCATAGCCCAAAGCACAATCCCATCATTTCCATTTGGTCTTGGAAGCTCAATACCATCAACCACAAATCCACAAGCTACTACCTCCACTCCACAAAGCTATCAAATCCCACTCCCAAGTGACCCCAACTTCCACCACCACTCTACCAAGCTTCCAAATCTAGCCACCAAGCTATCAAACCCCATTAGTTCCATTCCCAAGCTTTCAATTTCCACCACCTCCACCACCAACTAATCCATTACCTCCTATTACCAACTACTTTTCAATGCCACTTCTAGGAGGTAATCCACCAATCCAGCCAACCACCAATTATTTGCAGATACCATCCCAAATGGGGGCGCAACCCACATATATTGGTCAAACCCCACAAGCCCCTCGATCCTTTCCCCAAGCTTCACAACCATCTTATACCTTACCTCCACAAAGCCATTCATTTATCCCACAGCTAGCTTATGTTCCTCAATCCCAACCTCAAATCCCATATCAACAGCAAGCCTCGCAGCACATGCAGCAATATGCACCACCTCCCCCTCAGCAACCCGTCATCCACCATGCAGCTGCCCAAACAATGTACAATCCCTATCAGCAAATCCCTCATAGCCATCCATATTCAATGGCCACATCTAGTGCATACCTACCTCAAGGCACTCCTACATTGGGGGTACCCCAGCCATCACCTATCAATTCAAAATGGGAACAAATGAAGACAGCTCTGAAAGCCATCCAAGAAGGGAATGATCCGAAGACATTCAAGTTTGAGAATGTGTGTCCTTACCCATTTGACAGAACCATTACCATGACACCATTTCCCAAACACTTTGAGGTACCCAAATTTGACAAATTCAGAGGAAAAGGAGACCCTATCACACATATCAAAGAATTTTACATGCACTACCAAGACGTGGCATACAATGATGTCTTCCTCTTGCGTCTTTTTACCAAAAGCTTGGTTGGACCAGCTCTTGAATGGTCTTATAGAATCCCCTATGGCACAATTAAAAACTTTGCTGAATTATCTGAGGCATTCGTAGCCCAATATGGCCATCTTGTTGAAAGAGAGCTATCAATTGTTGATCTTGTCCACACCAAGCAAAAAGGTGGAGAAAGCCTTGCCAAATACCTACAAAGATGGCAAACCCCTATAACCTACATATCCTACACCTTGCCAAAATGCCATGTGGTGAAAATGTTTATTGATAATGCCCATCCCAGCTTGGCTCACCACATGACCATGAACTGTTTGCAGACCTATAAGGATATCAAAGAGAAAGGAATGATCCTTGAGCAAGGACTCATTAAAGATGGTGTGGTCAAGATTTACAAAGAGGCCAACCAAAATCAATCACGTTCCAATGACAAGTCTAGGTATTGGAACAAAAAAAAGCATATTGCAACAGATGGGGTTACTGACACCAGACATGTGAATATTGTTGGTCCTTCCCAAAATCAGTCTAACCCACCATATCAAAAAAACAATCAACAAGTTATCAACTACCAATAGCAGAGTAACCAAAGCTATCAAAACCACAATCCAAGACCCAACTTCCAAGGAACTAGCAATCAAGCTAATGCCATCAATGTAGCTACAGAGAAAAAGCCCAGATTCCAACCTGCACCTAGAAACTATACACCCCTTGGTGAGCCATTGGATGTCATTTTTGAGAAATTGGCTAAGGAAAACCTCATCAAATTTCCTCCTATCCAGCAAATTGACCCAAGCCAATCCAAAGCTACATGGTACAAAGACAATGAGTATTGCAAGTTCCATAGGGTAAACGGTCTCACCACCCTCAGATGCATGAAACTGAAAGATTATGTGCAGGACCTCATTGATCGAAAAGAAATCATTGTTGGTGCCCAAACTTTTCCCAATGCAGGCTTACAAATTTATCAAAATGCTTTTCCTCCGCACAACAACCAAAATCCTAGAAAAGCACCTATCCAAAACAACAACAACACCAACAACCGCCAGCCAAACCAACAGCATGGGAAGAAAAATGACCACACTTCATCCTATATAGACTATGGTAGCCTTATAGGTTGTATATCCAAGAAAGAGCCTTTTGTCAATGTTATCAATATCCGTGGACTAGACAATGAGTGTGCAGTCACCACTTGAAGAGCGCAATTTAACATATCAGGCCCACTAGTTTCATTAGCACCATCAGCTCCATCAAAAAGCCAGTACAATATCTTGGAACACCTTGGGAACATGTCAGCCCAAATCTCCATTTTAGACCTTCTCCACACTAGTCCTGTGTACAAAGACATCCTTGACAGTGCTCTCATAGAATCTGGTATCCCTTCTAATATCAATGCTACTAATTTTCATAATCTTGTTGGACACCTTTCATCCTCATGTGCCCTATCTTTCAAACCCACTGACATACCCGTGGTTGAGCTAGATCACACCCTTCCGCTTTGCATAGCCATCATGGTATCTAATTTTTTTGTGAAAAGAGTAATGATAGATAATGGATCAGCCTTGAATATTTGCACCCTAAAATTCATAAAACAAGTTGGGTATACTGAGGCAGATATGATCAGTGAGGTTATCACCATCAAAGCTTATGACAACTTGGAAAGAACCATAGAAGGAACTATTTTGCTGCCAATCAAGGTTGGGCCGGTCATCCAAGAGATAGTTTTCCATGTTATTGATCTAAACCTACCATTTAACATCCTCCTTGGCCGCCCATGGATTCATGCCATGAAAGCCGTTCCATCCACATACCATCAGTGCATCAAATTTCTGCATCAGGGCACTGAGGTGACCATCCATGCCAATCCAGAACCCTTTGCTTACTGCAATGCAGTTAAAGCCTCATATACAAATCATTTCCCTAGAATTGACATCGGCACAACCATCGCCAGCTCATCCCACACTTGTAATGACCCAGAAACCATGCTCACCTCCACCCTATCTACCATAAAGATCAACAACAAAGGCTGTGGATAATATAGTCTATCAGATGCATTTGCTATTTGGGCACTCCCACTTGATCCACATACCCATGGACGACTGACATATCACAAAGCTAAGGAGATTCCACCTCCTCGATACAAACAGTTTGGCCCAACAACCTTTGTATCCTCAAAAACCCCTCTTCATGAGGAGCTCACTCCAGATATCAACAATTGGTTACATAAGGATGCACCTCCAAGAAATCAAGCACACCTTGATCACTTCAGCCAGAAATATCCCCAAGAACATAAGCTCATCACTGAAAAATGGAACTATCAAGGTGGTGGACTAGGACCAGAAGAAAGGGGCATGCAATGTCCCATTGAAGCACATAAGTGGGAAACAAAGTCAGGTCTTGGCTTTGGCATACCCACAACTAGGGGCACCAACGAGAATGGTCACGCTTTTTCAAACATCCATCATGACCTTGTCAAAATTGAAGACATTCCTAAGGAAGTTGAAAAGAGAGCCTACGACGATATCCCAGACCAAATCTTCCTAGGAGACTCTGTTCTCCAAGAACTATCCATCCACCTCATTGACCTCCCACTCGCCCATCCACAACTCATAGATTGGGACCAACCAAGTGTCATACACATTGATGAGTTCACATCAAAGGAAGCACTTCTGAGATTCATGGGAGCTAAAACTCCTCATAAGAAAACAAAGCCAGATTCTGCCTATATCTATAAGCTAGATCCCAAGGGGTATTTTGGAGAAAATCCCCAACCTAGTTCCGATACACCCAAAACTAGAACTAAGGTGAATCCAAGACTAGCTAAGGTAGTGAAGAGAATCCCTCAGCAAGAAAATCTAGAGCCACAAGAAAAATGAGGATTTAGCATTGCCTCCTCAAGATAATCGACCAAGGGTGTCTTCTATTCTAATTGAGGATACTAGGAAAGTCAACATCAGTTCTTTAGAGATCCCCAGACTTGTTCACATTGTTGCATCCCTATCACAAGACCAAACTAACCTCCTCTTTGAGGTCTTAAGAGAGAATATTGGCCGATTTGCATGGTCATATCAGGACATGCCAGGACTTGATCCAAAGCTTGTAGTTCATCATCTTGCAGTCAATCCAAAAATCAAGCCCGTCAGACAAAAGCTTAAAAAAATGCATCCCAAGGTGGCATTATTGGTCAAAGCTAAATTAGAAAGAATGTTAGCTGCTAAGGTTATCTAACCTATCGACTACTCAGAGTGGATCTCCAACATGGTCCCTGTCACTAAGCCTTTCGGTGACATTAGAATCTACACTAATTTCAGAGATCTTAACAAAGCTTGTCCAAAGGATGATTTTCCCTTGCCCAACATAGATATGATTGTAGATCTTACAGCTGGGCATGAAATTCTGTCCCTCATGGATGGATTTTTTGGGTATAATTAGATCAAGATTACAGAAGAGGATCAGCATAAGATAGCATTCACTACCCCTTGGGGAACCTTTTGCTACACCATGATGCCTTTTAGCCTAAAGAATGTTGGGGCTACCTATCAAAGAGCTATGACAGCCATTTTCCATGATCTTATCCATAGCATTTTGGAAGATTATGTGGATGATATCCTAGTCAAATCTCACAACTTCATGGATCATCTCGCTGACTTGGAGAAAGTCTTTGATAGGTTAGCCCAATATCATCTCATGCTAAATCCCAAGAAGTGTGTTTGGCAAGCTTCTAGGCTTCATAGTTTCTAAACGAGGTATAGAGATCGACCCCAAGAAGGTCAAGGCTATCTTAGACATGCCTCCTCCCAAGACACTGCGACAGCTTCGCTCTCTTCAGGGAAAGTTTCAATTCGTCTGGCGCTTCATCTCCCATTTTGCAAATAAGTGTACACCATTTTCACATTTACTAAAGAAGGATGAAAACTTCAAGTGGGATCCTTTATGTCAGTGTAGCTTCGATCAGCTCAAGCAGTATCTCACCAATCCCCCTATCTTGGTCCCACCAGTTCCTGGTCATCCCTTGATCTTATACATATCAGCAACACCTACTACTCTAGGGGCACTTCTAGCACAGCTTGATGACTACGGCAGAGAAAAAGCCATCTACTATATCAGTAGAACCCTAGTTGGTTATGAACTCAATTATACTCCTATGGAAAAAGCTTGTTTGGCAGTTGTTTTCTCAACTCAAAAGATTCACCACTACATGCTAAATCATACCATCCAAATAGTCTCCAAAATTGATCCTCTCAAGTATATGTTCTCTAGAATAGCACTCACAGGTCGGCTAGCAAAATGGGTTATGCTACTAAGTGAGTTTGACATCCAGTATATGGATAGAAAGGCAATCAAAGGGCAAGCTATAGAAGATCACCTAGCTGATGCACCTCTAGTGGATGCATACCCTTTGCTCACCAAATTTCCAGATGAGCATATCTATCTAATTGAAGAACAGCCCCATGGAAGCTTTATTTTGATGGCTCATACACATCTCATGGATTAGGGGCAGGAATATTGTTGGTTACACCTCAAGGAGATTACATTCCAAAAGCCTTTAAGCTACAATTCTCTAGTACCAACAATATAGCAGAATATGAGGCTCTCATAGCAGGATTAAAGATAGCTGCAGAATGGAATATCACTGAGTTACAAATCTTTGGCAATTCTCAACTCATCATCAAGCAAGTCCTAAATGAATATCAAACCAAAGATGAAAAGCTATTACCCTACAAAGAGGTAGTTGATCAGCTGACCCAGCATTTTACAAAGCTTCAGTTTACACAAGTGCCTTGAATGCAGAACAAGGCAAAAAATTCCATGGCCACTATCGGCTTGCTCTTGGAAATTCCCCAAGAAGCTATGCAGTATGAGTTTTTAGTCGAGCAGCTCCTCACACCCGCCTATGCAAATGAGGATTCAAACCGTGTTTGTATCTTGGTTGGTCCCCAATCCCCTTGGTACCATGAAATTCATGCTTACCTTAATGATGGTATCATATCCCCTCACCTCACACATACCCAACGCCAGAACCTCATCCGAAAATCATCCCGCTATGTTATCATAGCCAATACCCTATATCGTCGGGGTTATCACAATACTCTCTCTCGATATTTAGATGAAAACGAGGCCGCAATGGTGTTAAAAGAAGTGCATTTCAGACTTTGCAGTGCCCACACAAGTGGTATTGTCCTAGCATGACAAATCCTTAGAGCAGGCTACTATTGGCCTACCATTGAAGAAGACTCTTGTGACTTTGTCAGAAAGTGTCTCCCATGTCAGCAGCACGCAAATCTTGTGCATGCTCCAGTACAGGATCTACAGCCTATTGCACCACCTTGGCCTTTCACTTGTTGGGGCCTTGATCTAGTTGGAACTATCACACCTCTCTCATCTGATGGACATAAATGGATAATAACAGCTACAAACTATTTCACTAAATGGGTAGAAGCAATCCCCCTAGTCTCAGCTATAGGAGTTCAGGTCTCCAAGTTCATCTTGTACCACATTATTTGCTGCTTCAGCATCCCATCCACCATCTTCACTAACCACGGAGGTAACTTTGAAAATCTCAATATGGAAGAATTATGCACTTCCCTCCACATCCATCACCACTTTTCTAGCCCATATTTCCCACAAGGTAATGGCCAGGCAGAGGCAACTAACAAAACCCTCCTCAAAATCCTAAAGAAAGTTGTCAATAATTTCGACCGTGATTGGCACCTACAAATAAATTCAGCTCTATGGGCCTATCGAACCTCCTTTCGTACATCCACAAGAACAACTCCATACTCCCTAGTCTATGGTGCCGAAGTAGTATTACCTATAGAAGTTGAACTTCCCTCACTATGCATATCTTTGCGAGGGCAAATATCAGATGAAGAATACAGAGTAGCTCGGCTCACCCAGCTAGATCTCTTAGACAAGAAGAGACAACAAGCCTATAACCATCTCACAGTCTACCAAAATCATCTCAAAAGGAATTTCAACAAGAAGGTTGCCCATGACACTTTCAGCCAGGTGACATGGTCCTCAAAGAAAACATGAAAGTCCAAGCAAATCGAGAAAAGAAAGGCAAGTTTGAACCTACATCGCTTGGTCCTTATGTTGTCACTGCATCCTTTGGCTTCGGAGCCTATCAGCTATCTATACCAGAAGGAGAACTCTTGAATGATCCTACTAACATCATTCATCTCAACAAGTTCTATGCTTGAAGATCCTTGGTATACCCAGCTTTTGAAAAATACAAAAAAAAAAATAGTAAAGAGAAATAAGCATCCAATGGTGAAAACTTGGCAATTCAAGCACCTTGGATAGGTACCTTGGTGAAAACCTGGTAATTCAGGTGCCTTGTGTACTAAAGACTAATCCATTATCTATCACTATCCTAACCCTCATCCATCCACCCACCATCACCATAAAACACCTGCTTGTTCCCTTGGTGTTCCAACCAAATATCCAAAATCTAATGGGGCTTGTAGGTACCTCCTGTACAGCTTGTAAAATCTTGTACCAAAGCTTGTATTATACCTTTTAAATCTTGTACCATACATTGTATATCTGAATCTTATCCAAAGCTTGTACCATATTCCAGCTTGTAAATAATCTTGTATCCTATTTTGTATCCTATCACATGCACACAAAACCTCATTTTCACTTAAGCTTTTCACAAACCATCTACCTATCCACCTATCAACTATTATCGACATCCCATCCTTCATGAACATTTCCATCTCACAAAACCAAAACTTGAACAAACTTGTACATTTGTAACATATCTTGGCCTGTCATACATCCTCTTTAGCTTAGTACCATTGTATCTATCCAGCGTTCGTGTTAGTTTGTCCTTGATCAGCATCTTGCACACATTGCACATCTTGGTTAGCTATTCCAATGCATCCTTTAGCTAGATTTCCTGTCACCAAAGTGTTATCCTTCTTAGTTCAGCTTGCCAGATGCATCCCTTATCCAAATCCACTAGCTTAGGTGCCCTCTGATAGGTCCTTTCAGGATATAGCTTTCCTCATATCTGATCTTGGTCCGTTAGTACCTCGTCCTACCCATCTCTTTGGCAAATGGTTCTCTTTTGGATTTTCGCTTTCTTTTGATTTGGGATCTTCCCTTTTGGGTCTTGAAATATCTTTTCCAAGAAATCTCCTTGTACCCTCCTCAAGGTTGCCATGATCTTCCATATCATGGTATGTTGTGAATAGGGCAATCAGAGCATAAGGTCTTGATCAGGTCTTTTTTTTGTTTTCTTTTTCTGCTTGTGGGTTACCTAGTGTCGTTTCCACACTGCTTCCTCTGGGATTCATGTGTGATACTGGGGCAATCCTTGCGTGTTTGTTTCAAGTTAGTTTGTCAGTCTTTTGGATGGTTGGTGAAAAGTCCTTGATGTTCTTGGTAAGCTTGGCAATTAACCAACAGTCCTATAGCAAATCTAGTGCTCAACTACATGGTGGTACTTCTCTTTGAAGTATCCCCCCGCTCAAAAAGCTTCAATGGATTCCCTTCATCTCCATTATCCCCCATCCATATCCAGCACCTATCCCAGCTTATGCATTAGTATCTCTTTGGATCACTCCTCACACTTAGCTTTAGGGATCCACAATCCTAGTCTTAGGGATCCACCAATCAAATCAATCCACCAAGCCTTATCTTTCGAGATCCACAATCCTAGTCCTAGGGATCTCTGAAACCCATCTTTCATCAATCTGACTCTTTGAAATCTTGTTGCATCAGCTTTTATCATCCCATCATCCATCTCCCTACCATGGATTCCTTTTATAGCACTCCACTCCTCCATCACCCCCCCAAATCCTAGAAAGTCTTAAGCTTGTGCATCTGATTCTCCTTTATCATTCTCCCATAGTGAGAGTTTGAGCTAATTTAGCCCTTTCTCTTTGCCAACTTGTGTCTTAGCTCATCTCAATTTCTTGTACTTTTCAAGAAGTTGTCGAACCTCATTTCTCTCCCCGCCACCTTCTTGAGGGGGCTTCATCTAAGTCTAGTCTCTCCTCTTCTTATTCGAGACTAGGGCAACCTTTTTGCTAAAACATCTTCCTCATGTCGTCTTCATTCGAACTTCTTTGAAATAGTGTTGTCTCAACACTATGTCAAAGAGGGGAAAAATGTAGACACCTAAATTTGATTACACTGCTTTGGTAATCCTATTTAGTTATCTCTAAAGGCATCATTAATTAAATTCCTATTTAATTAATCCTTTGCCATCCCCTAGCTGATTAATTTAATTAATCATCTATAGTCCTAATTGATAAATCAAATATCCTATTATTTATCAATTAAATCCTTTTCTCCTATCTAATTCCAAAAATCCCCATTTATTAAATAAATCTATTTGATAAATAAAATCTTCAAATCCAAAAACCCCTAACTTATCCCTAATCCTCCATTTAGCCTAATCCACCCCATCCACCAATACTAACCAAGCTTAGCCACTAACTCACCCACCCTCATTAATGCCATCCACTTGCACATCTCTAACATCCCTAATCTAATCCTAAACCCAAGCCTAATCCACCTCCTAATGTTGTCACATTCCCTAAACAAGTTTAAGACTTTCCTAAACCAAACCAAAGTCTCCCCTCAAAAATCCCAACCACCAAGTCATGAGTGCTCTTACAAACCATAAAAGACTCTTACAAGCCCACTCATGACTCTTACATCCATCTTCCACACTCTTCCCTCTTCCACACTCATCCCTCTTACATCTCTCTTACATACTCAACCCCACTCATCATGCCTTTAACCAACCCTTTACCCTACCCTCTCACACTCATCCTCCTTGTGACTAGTGTCACCTTCCCATTGGTGCTAAACAAGCACAATCCATGTGCTCCCCTTTAAGTGCATATTAGCCCTCCTTAACCATCTCCCCATCCTTGCATCTAAGCCCTCCATCCCTCTACCCCTTGGCCTATAAATTAAATCCCATCCCAAGCCATTTCAATCACAACCATTTGAGTAAAGTTATCATGCCCTTTTGAGAGCCAAAAGCCATACCCATACCCTTATAATGCCAAATTGAGAGCTCACAAAGCTATCAATTTTCTATTTACCCATCTCCACCATTGAAGCAACTTTGGGCAAGAAATTGAGCATACATCCCCAATCTACACATAGACACATCTCAAAAACAAGAGAACAATCTCATTGAGAGAGCCTATCCATGGCTCACATTCTCATTTGAGTTTGTCTTCTCTTTGTCTCTCTTATATGTTATGTTAGTTTAATGTGTAAATGCTTTCATTGAATTAGTATTTCTAGCACATTAGATTAGTGTATACAAAACCCTTATGCAAATTTTTGACTATCAGGTTGGCCCAATCAATGAACTTACCTCCTTCAACAATTTTTTGTATGAAAAAGTACATCCAAGACTCCCAATGGAAAGCATGCTCATTCCCCTTAATTCTATTCAGGAGGAGGATAATGTCCACAATTTCCTTTATAAAATGCTCAACAATTAATGGCTTAGGTAATCTAGAACCCCCTTCTGTAGGTTTTAGGAGCCAGGATTGAGCTACCTTATTATCATAGTTGCTTTTCCTTTGTGCATATAGATTCTCAACTTCTTCAAATGTCCATGGCTCGTAGGGTTCTTTTTGGGGAATTCTGAAATCTAAATAGACACTAATTCTGTTGATTTTAACAATCACCTCTCCTGAGACTTTCTTAATGCGTATGAAAGTAGGGTCGTAATGATTTGCACATTTGATGAAGAGTTTTGGGCATGTGATTGCAGCAGAAAAAGTGGCAACTTCTAATAACCCACTATCAGCTAACTTCTGGTAAATGGGGCTTGACTAGTTGTTTTTGGTTCTTTCAATAACATCAGATAAATTCTTATTTACTAGAAATGTATCATGAATTTTAGGCAATGAACTAAGAAAAAGTGGCTTTTCAAACTTGGGCATTTTAGGACAGAATAGCATCATGATTACTAAGAAAGATAGGTTTGCAAGATACAACTTGAATTACCCCAAAACAAAGAAAACACAATTGAAATTGCAAAGGGTTATGATAATGCACTTACAATTTGACAGAGACACAGCCTGTGATTCGCTCTTCTTACCCAATAGCGGTGGAATTTCTTTGCAAATGGAAAAATGAGTGGGAAAAGCTTTAAAAAATGCATTTAAGGAATGGTTTGCATAGAAAATTGCAGGACAGATTTGGCAAGTAAGTGCAATAATTACTTATTCATGTGACATGCATTGGAGAAGACCCCACGAGTGTTTTACTTTAAATGCCCCATCAAATTCACATGCTTACTGACATGTTGAGTCACCATGAAATGACAATTTTAGCATTTTGCCAACTCTTGCCATATTTGAACATGTACTGCCATAAAGTCCTTTATTTATAATCTCGCATGTCTTGGGAAGTGCTATACTGGGACCCACCTTGCCTTGGCACAAAAATTTGAAACTTGCATGCAAACTATTGTTAGTATGTAAAATCGACATTGAAGCTGAAGTTGAAGTTTTGGTTGATCGGGCTTCAACTCTGACTTTGGCTTCACTAAGGCTGACTCAGGAAAAGAAAGTAGACTTTGACATATGAAAGACTGATGTGAGCTCAAACTTGAAGCTGAAGTAAACCAAAACTTCAACTTCAACTTTAAAGTTAAGGAAGACTTGGGACCGAAACATGCTAGGGTGTGAGAAAAATATAAGTGATAACAATCGGCTCCAATTGGGGGATGAGACTAGAAGGATCATGGATGATCCCAGTGTCTTAGGCTTTGCAGACCAACTCAAAATATGACAACACAACACAAAGAATGAAGCAAGAAAAGAAAGAAAACAAAAAGGTAGTATTTACAATGAGATGAGAAACAGACTCAAAGATGATACAGCTTGAGATCCTGCCCCTTATAGGATAGGGGAAGTTCATCACCATTAAGGTATTGTAGCTTGAAGGCATTTGAACCTAGTTCCTCAAATATTATAAATAGACCCTTCCATAAGCTTTCAAATTTAGAATGGGCTCATTTAGGTTCTCTTCTCTTATCCCATAATAGCACCTAGTCTCCCTTCATAAATCTCTGTGGCCTTGCCTTTTAATTAGAAATTATTTTGACCCTTGCCTAATGGTTTGGTGATGTGATCCACGAACTCTCTTCTTTCTTCTTCTATTTTTTGCTGATACAGTATTCTCTTCTCAATGGAAGACTGAAATGTTTCATCTTAAATTACTTTCTTCAAATTCAATGTACCTAGCTCTAAGGGCAAGGATAAACTCTGTACACCAGTTCAAAAGGTTTCATGCCTATGGCTCTTTTGGGAGAAGTTCTATCAGCCCAAACTACTTTATATAACCTCTTGTGCCAATCTTTTCCTTTTTCATCCACCAATTTTTTCATAATAATGACCAAGTTTTTATTCGTAGACTTTTCTTGTCCATTGCCTGGAGGGAAGTAATCTGAAGAATGAGATAATTGGACACCATGGTCATAAAAATACAATTGAATTTCCCAAGATGAAAAATTATGTGCATTATCTATGACTATTTTTATACGAGTACCAAAACGGGTCAAGATATTTTCTGTCAAAAATTTGCACACTACCTGTGATGTTGTTTCTTTAACAAGAACTACCTCCACCCATTTATTAAAATAATCAATAGCAGTAAGGATGTGTGAATGTCTTGCACTTGAATTCGGATTAATAGGCCCTATAAAATCTAATCCCCACTGTTGAAAAGGTTCTTCTATGATCACTAGTTTTAGAGGCAGAGCAGCTAATTATGGTTTCCTAGTAAAGAATTAGCATTTTTCACAATTTCTAACCCAATGATAAGTAGCTTTAAACATCCCTAGCCAATAGTACCCACTTCTCAAGATTTTAAATGCTCTCACTATTGATGAAAAATGGCCACCATAGGCTCCATCATGGAAGGTTCTTAGTAACTTATCCTACTAGTCAGTATCAATACATCTTAAAAGCATACCATCCAAACCTCTTTTGTATAAGATATCATCAATAATAACAAACTTGGCTGCTCTGAGTTGAAGGGTCCTCCAGTTCTTTCCTTTCAGATGATCAAGGCATCTTCCATATGTCAGGAAATAAGCAATGTCTGAAGACCACTCATCTTTAAGACCTACAAGCAAGCAACTGGGATATGATTCATTTTTTTCACCCTCCACAATAAGCTTACACAACCCTTTTCCTCAAACCAATCTAGTCGGTTGGATATCCAAATCAAATTCTTGGACTTTTCTTACCCATGTTGCTTGATTGTTGACTACTACATCCTACTGCGTGAGAATGCTCTTAACCGCGGTGGATGGCACGTACACTACAGAATGTGAGTAAAAAATATAGTACCCAAAGTATTTTATTGCTTTTACAACTCTAAAAACTTATTTTTCAAATAGAGAATAATTAAGCTCATGCTTCTTTAGAGGGACGCTCATAAAAGAGATAGGCATCTCTTCTCCTTTGTCATTCTTTTGGAGCAATATGCCTAACATTGTATGCTCAGATGCATAAAAATACATTATAAAATCCTTTTTAAAATTAGGATGAAAAAGTGTTGAGGCTTTAGCAATAGCTTCTTTTACCTCTTTGAATGCTTTTGATGCTGGTTCATCCCATTTGAAACTCTGCTTCTCACTGAGCAGTTTGGCCATAGGTTTAATAGTTTTTGCAAAATTAGGTACAAACTTTCTCAGGAAATTAATTTGTTTGAAGGATTTAATGCCATTTTAGTTAACAGGAAGACATAATTGTTGAATGGCTTTCATTCTTTCTGGGTCAATCTTGATTCCTTCTTTTGAGACCATGTGCCCAAGTAACTTTCCCTCTGTCACAACAAAAATTGATTTCTTAGGGTTCAATGAAATTATGTGATCCCTACATTTTTGGAGCACTTTCCTCAAATCCTTTAGGTGTTTCTTTTGTCTTCTATAAAACAATGTCGTATCATCAAGATACATTGTGATGCACTTGTCCAATAAGTTACCAAAAGTTGAATTCATAGCCCATTGAAAGGTGGCACCAACATTTATTAAGCCAAAATGCATTCTTTTGTAGGCAAAGGTGCCCCATGGTATTGTCAATTTTTTTTTGTGTTGATCTTCTTTAGCAACTTCTATCTAGTTATAACCTGAGAAAACATCTAGGAAAGACATCATTTCTGAACTGGCAACCATTTGAATTATTTGATCCATTATTGGTAAAGCAAAGTTATCCTTTAAACTTGCTTGATTAAGGTTTCTAAAATGAACACAAATCCTTATCTCTCCATTCTTATTTATGGCTGGCTCTATGTTTCCCACCCATGTGGAATGATGAATTGGGAAAATAATGTGAGCTTTAAGCATCTCATCTGTTTCTTTAAATATTGCATCAAAAACTTTTGGATTATATGTTCTCAATTTTTACCTAAAAGGAGAGGTACCTAGTTTTAGAGTAATATGGTGTTTGAATTTACCATTTCTAAAAGTCTTCAAGTCATCATAAGACTAGGCAAAGACATCTATATACTTTGTAAGGAGCTTAATGAACCTAGCTTTCTCACCTTCATCACAACAAGTTCCCAAATTGATAATTTTGGGAACATGTTTATCTCCCAAATTCACCTTTTCATAATCAGCATTTGGATCTTCTTTAGGTGTTAAATCTTGATCTGAGAAGGTATCTTTCCTATCAAAGAGTTTTTCAAGCTCAACTAGGCCTTTAGGTTTTACATTCCCTTTCAGCTACAACACATCACTAGACTTCTCGTCAATAACATGAGGACAAAATTCTCTACATTCATATTCTGATCCCTCAAAATAATTAGTGGAAAACTTATCAATACTCTGCAAAAAGGCAATAATATGAGCATCATTTCCAAGAAATTTTATTGTTAGGGACACTTGGCCTATGAATGATTTCCATCGAATACTTTTTATCTATAAAATGAAGATGAGGAATCAATAAAGAAGCTGATACCGCCAAGGAGTCTACCTTATCATTCTGTTCTTGAGGGATTGCTTCAATTGCAAAAGCATCAAAAACTTCAATTTTGTCCCATACATGGTTTCTATAATGCTTCAGCCTTTGATTTTAATTGTAAACATGTCTTTAACTTGTTTCACTATTAACTCAGCATCCCCTTTTGCTTTTAATAACTTGATGTTCCTCCTTTTGGCTTCTTCTATGCCTAGAAGTAGGGCCTCGTATTTAGCTATATTATTAGTATTTTCAAAGGCAAGTTTATAAGAAAAAGGGAACTTCTAACCATCAGGTGATATGAGAACTACGCCAGCTCCAAATCCATTCAAATAATGGGTCCCATCAAACTCAAGAATCCATAGTAGGTCTTCTTCTGAGGATTTTTCACCTATTTTCTCATCTTTAGAAAAAATCAAATAGTTAGCAAAATCAGTCTCCTGATAAATGATTTGAGATTTGGGGTCATCGGATGGAAAGATTGTATATTTGGATTTTTCTTTAGGTAACAAGGTTACTTTCTCCTTCTCAATAGGTATCACAGCTTGAGACCAATCCATCTTAACTTCCCCTCCTAAATCTCAGTAGAAATTTTGACTGAGAATCACGCCATAGCTTGTAGGGATATTTGCTACCAGGATGGTGAGTTTAATCCTTTTCTGAGGGTAAGCAGCTAATGACACTTGGGCATCTTTAATTTGACTTACTAAAGTCACTTGTTTTGAATCCATGGAATAACATTTGCCAAAAGTTTTGGTTAAAGGAAGATCCAAAGATTTTGCTACTACTGCAAGCATTATATTATCTGAAGCCCCTAAATCTATGATGAAGTTGCTTAGCTTAAAGCCATGGAGAAAGAGGGAGACATAGAATTGATCAGGTTTGTGGTTATAAGAAGGTTCAGGGCCAATTTTTTTTGGTTGGATTATTTCCTCCTGTTTATGGGATGTTTGTGTCTCAGATCTCTTACCCTTGGAAGATTCCTTCTTTTGTTGAGCAACTATTTCATTGTCTCCCAAAACCTTGACTTCATTGACCTGTTTAGCTACTCTATTAGGAGATGATTGATTAACATATTCAATCAATTTATTAAGTTCACTAGGGTTCATTCTCAAATATTCTATAGGAGAAATGTGTATCCTTGATGCTTTACAAAACTCAACAATGTCAAATGTAGAATCAGAATCAGCCCTTTTAAAATTTGAGGAGTAGTTGTTAAAATAGGTGATGACTTAGCTTCAATTTCCACCTTTGCCTTTTGTTCCTTGGCCTGAGTAGGAGTTGTATTATTCTTAGCATGAGTATCATCAACTATGATTCTTTGTCCTCGGTTCAATACCGAACATGAAGCTTCTTCCAAAGTTAATAAGATGTCATTACCCCTATCAAAATCAGATTCATACTCAAGGTAATAGCTTATGGAGTCACTAGGTTCCTCAGAAGGTTCTTCCTCTATTATTACATTAGTGGAAGCCACTTTTTCTACTTCGAGCTGCTGATATCTAATATTTTTAGGGCAAGAACTTCCCTCATGATCATTCATAAGGTGAAAAATACACATGTTGTTTTTGGTAGGTGGAGCTTCAATTTTTATTTTTTGCTGACTTGAGGGAAATGTAAGTTATTTTCCCTAAAAACTACTTTGGCTCTAATATTTTCTCAGAATATCTTGGTAATGGGTGTTCATTTTAGGGAGTTGTTTCTTAATAGTCATCACATCATTAATGAGCTTTTGGACCAACGGGTCTGATTTTTCTGAGGAAGGTGGTTGAGTTTTAGAACTCTGCATCTCTTTTTTCCATTTCCCTACAGCTAAAAGGTCATCTTCTAGTTCAATTGCCAGTCTCCAGGCAGCTTCAACATCTGCTACTCTATTTTTGCTTAAGTGGAAACTAATGTCTAAATACATTGCATTAACAAAGAATCCTTTATGGTTTTCATCATTGGGTCTCTTGGCAGCAGGGATTTTATGAATTATCTTATTGAATTTTGATACGAAATCTCTCATGGGTTCATGTACTTCCTTTTTTAATTGAGTTAACTAAAGTAGCAAGGTATGTTCATCATTAGCAGATTTAAATCTATCTTACAAAGCAATATGCATATGATTCCAGTCAGTAATGGACCCTTGAGGGAGATGATGAAACTAGTATGTTACATCATCAATTAAGGTTTGTACAAATAGCCTCATAGCTACATCTTCATGTGCAATAGCAAGGATGGCACATGCAATATTAAAAGCAATAAGATGCTCATCAGTTGATTTCTTTCCATCACCATAAAATTTGGGCAACACTTCTCCAGTACCTTTAGGGAGTGGATGTAGATTACCTCCAAGAGCCAAGGGACCTACTTGTGCACCCCACAAGTTAGCAGCCATCCTAGGGAGAATGAAATTCAAAGGTTGGAAATTTAAATGAGAAGGTATTGATGTCCCTGGTAAAATTAGAGCTTGAAGGTTCACAGTTACAGGGGTGGATTTCTTAGGAGAAGTCAGCCTACTTTTACTCTTGACAGACTTCTTTCACTTCTTAAAGAGATCAAGGACAAAATTAAGTTTTTTTACAAATTCATAAGACTCATCAATAAACCCCTTCCTTTCTTCACTTTAAGTATACTTTTTACTAGCCAGTTTATCGAATATAGACTAACATTCAACACTCAGAATAGCCTTGGAATTAGTCTATCAACTATTGCTTCTTCATTTGCAATAGGTACACCTCTAATGAGTTCTGCTCTTTCTTCTTCTCTTTCAAGCACTTGATTAACCTTTGTAAACTATTCTAAACTTGTTCTAAGTTGCCAGGCTTGTGCATTTAAATCAAAAATTATATCCTCTTATGTATTATCAAACCCTAAGCTTGGTTGAAGTACTAGAAAAATTTCATGATTAGGCAAAACCATTTTATTGTAACCCCAGCGAAGTCACCAAAAATTGTTGGTAAATAGTTTTTCTCATATGATTTCATATGCAAAATAGAGAAAAAGTGTATACCAACAAATGAATTCCAATACAATGCTAAGGAATTCTCTGATTAAGTTTCTTCAATAGACATAGGTGGAGCTACCTTTATTGCAAATAAATTTTTAATCTTTTGAACTCAACAAAGGGTCTTTTCAGAAAGACAATCTGTTGAATATGTTTTAACAACTCGTTTCATCTCATCAATATAAAGCAAACTTTTATGCTAAAAAACCACTTGATTTTAATTATCAAGATTATCCACATAATCAAAAATTAAGTAACCAAGTAGGCAGATTAATAAACTAACTTCTCATAGCATTCCAAGTTCTAAATCAACAATCTCAAAATTCACAACACACAATCAAGAGCTTCACATAAATAGTATCTTTAGAAATACTAATTTAAACAAGAAGACAGTAGTATCTACTTACAAAGCCATTAATCAAAATCAAACTGCAGAGTTTTTCTTCGTATTAGCAAAGTCCTAATATGCTACTTCTAAAACCTGAAATAAAACCACAAACAGAAATAGTTCTGCCTATCGATCTGTTGGAGAATTTCTAACCCCTACACCATACTAGTTATTACATATCTATAGGCATGGGGTTGGAACACTACCAAAATTACCCTACCAAGAGTTAATAGTCTTTTGGTTAACATAACTATTAACCGAAAATGTAAGAAAAGAAAAATGACAAAAGAAACTACAACTAAGCAACAAAGTGTAACTACTTCTTTTGATCAGGTAGTGTTTTCTCCACTAGCCACACCTCTCGTCGTCTTCCACATTTCATAGGTAGTCAAAAAGGCTGAAATAATGGACTCGTGTGGTAATCCAATATAGGCAAACCTTTGCTTCCAGATCTCTTTCATCTTCTTCAGTTCAACTACTTTCTCTTCATGCATTTCTAAGTGCTTTAGATTGATGATTAACATAGTCTCAGTGTGTGCCACATTAGAAAAGTCTTGCTTATCTAGTGCCTTCTTGTCCTTTAGTTCTTGAAACTTCTTCTGAACCTCTTTGATTATCTCATCCAATTGGGCAACAAAGTCATCTTCCTTTCCTGTGAATTGTTTGACACACCACTGAAGGTCATTTTGGACAATCTGGTGTATAACCTTAAGTTCTTGTAATGTCTCTTTAATTTCAGTTACCCCCATGTCAGTGCTTCATTCTACCATTCGATATAGTCTTTGATGACATACAGGACCTTTTCATCTAGACCAAACACAAGGCATTCGGCCTAGAACTCTTGCAAACCAAATTCTTGCACATCCTCTAACCACATTACCACCTTTGCCTAGTTGTTCTTCTCCTTTTCATATCCTTCGTTTCTTGTCTCCACCTTCTTAGCAATGTTTGATATTTCCTTCAAGGCATGGTCCAAGTGACCTATGTGTTTTATGGTGTCATCCAAAACATCTTGGACCCATTTGCCTTCTATTTTTGCTACTACTTTACACTTGCGCAAGTTCTCCAGTGATAGTTGATTAGTCACAGAGGACACATCAACGATTGCTAACATTTCACTGATGGGATTTGTTTCAAGGTGAAGAATAGCATTAATGTACTGCACCATGTTTTTGATTGTTTCCTTCATCTCCTGCTTGTCATGTCCATCTTTCCATACTCTATGTGCAATCTTTTTATTGGACGCTTCAAATAATTCCATGTCCACTTCGTGATTCCCTTTTCCCAAATCAACCTTTGTTATCTAGAAGTCTTGAGGAGTCAAGGAATCACTTTAGCTTCCATCTAGTGGTGTAGCTATCTCTACTGACCAACGTCCTAAATTCTTATCAAAATTAATCCTTGCCTCAGTCCTCGCCTTCTTTACTTTAGGTGTTTTTCCAAGACACTTACTAAGTCATCAATTGGCATGGATATTGGGACTATGCTCCTCTTCTTTTCAATTGATGCCTCTAACCATTTAGGCATAGCCTTATCCTTTTCTGTGGCAGGGGAGAATTTGGCTAAGGTGAGGGTACTTTACTAGCCCTTGGTAGTCGCTGGCAAGCTTTGAGATTTAGGTACATTATCTGCCATAGATGGATCTTCTGCAACCTCCAAATCAATGGTTACTATACTCTTATTTCTGATGGTTGATGCCTTCTTCATGCTTGAAAGGGTTACTCTCTTGATCTTTTGAGTTGCCTCTTGAACTTGAAGTTGAAGTGGCTCAAGAACTGCTTCAACTTCAACTTCAACTAGACCTGCAACAAGATCAGGAACATCTCGATTAGTTCACTTTTTGGGAGTCTTTTTACCTTGTTATTTGAAAACTTCCCAAAAAGATCAAGAGAGGCAACTGCCTTTGATTTTATCCATTTTGCAATTCTAGCTAATACATCTTTAGTACGAGAGTAGACATCAGCTTCTTCCCTTCTTCCCCAATCAATTTTAGGAATGGGCATGCACTCAATCTAATCAATATAGAATGGAACAAGCACCTCCTCAAAATATTCATCCTTTAGTCCACATGTATCCAACTCCACATTAAACATAATGATTTCTTTCATGGTTAGGCGTGACCACATTCTCCTCCTCATTCAAATTCACTAAGACAATTCACAAAATAATCTTCTAATTGTGGGGTGTGAACTAGGGATACTGCATTCTTAACATTGTTTTTGATAAATCCAATATAATCAAAATCTAGCCGAGAAATGAAGGACTTAAAGCACAAACTTGATAATGATCATTTTGCCAACATAGCTTCTTTTAGACTAGGGCATCTATAATGTCCAATCTCAATAGGGAAGAATACTGAAGAAGACCTTTTCAAAATTTGAAAAGACTCTACCATAGAAGCAAATTGCCTACATATCTCAAATAACACTACAAAGTCTAAACAATAATGTGGTAACTTCAAAGGTTCACTAGAAAAGCCACCCACTCTGATATACGTGAATCTGGGAAATTGAATGTAAAAGAAACCATAGATTTGCACAACCTGCATAGCTTCTTCTAACATCCTATCATTCTCATGACCTTGGAGTTCAAATACCAATTTCCCTAGAAAGACATCATTTACCTTTCTAAACTCTTTACATAGTGTAGTTTCTTTAAGATCATTGTAATACTAGTAAATGGGCATTTCATCAACCCAAGGTGCATGTGGAAGATTATCCCATTCCTTAGATGTAGCTAGGATGTAAATCAAATAAGAAGATAGGAAAATGAGCTAAAATTGTTAACTGCTATTAAACCCTTATGCAAATTTTTGGCTATCAGGTCGGCCCAATCAATGAACTTACCTCCTTTAACAATTTTTTGTATGAAAAAGTACATCCAAGACTCCCAATGGAAAGCATGCTCATTCCCCTTAATTATATTCAGTAGGAGGACAATGTTCGCAATTTCCTTTATAAAATGCTCAACAGTTAATGGCTTGGGTAATCTAGAACCCCCTTCTGTAGGTTTCAAGAGCTAGGACTAAGCTACCTTATTATCATAGCTGCTTTTCCTTTCTACATATAGATGCTTAGCTTCTTCAAACATCCATGGCTCATAGGGTTCTTTTTAGGGAATTCTAAAAGCTGAATAGATACTAATTATGTTGATTTTAACAATCACCTCTCCTGAGACTTTCTTAATGCACCTGGAAGCAGGGTCGTAATGGTTTGCACATTCGATGAAAAGTTCTGGGCATGTGATTGTAGTGAGAAAAGTGCTGACTTCTAATAACCCACTATTGACTAACTTCTGGTAAATGGGACCTAACTGGGTGTTTTTGGTTCTTTCAACAACATCAAATAAATTCTCATTTACCAAAAATGTATCACGAATTTCAGGCAATGAACTGAGAAAAAATGGCTTTTCAAACTTGGGCATTTTAGGACAGAATAGCGTCATGATTGCTAAGAAATACAAGTTTGCAAGATACAGCCTAAATTACCCCAAAACAAAGAAAACACAATTGAAATTGCAAAGGGTTATGATAATGCACTTACAGTTTGACAAAGACAGCCTACAATTTTCTCTCCTTAACCAACAGCACTGGAATTTCTTTGCAAATGGAAAAATTAGTGGGAAGAGCTAAAATGAATGCATTTAAGGAATAGTTTGCATAGAAAATCATAGGACAGATTTGTCAAGTAAGTGCAATAATTACTTATTCGTACAACATGCATTAGAAAAGACCTCGCGAGTGTTTTACTTTAAATGCTCCATCAAATTTGCATGCTTACTAACATGTTAAGTCATCATGAAATAAAAATTTTAGCCTTTTTCCAACTCTTTCCATATCTAAACATGTACTACCTTAAAGTCCTTTATTTATAAGCTCCCATGTCTTGGGAAGTGCTATACGGGGACCCAGCTTGCCTTGGCTCAAAAATTTGAAACTTGCATGTAAACTGTCGTCAGTATGTAAAATCGACATTGAAGCTGAAGTTGAAATTTTGGTTGATCAAGCTTCAACCCTAACTTTGGCTTCATTAACACCAACTCATGAAAAGAAAGAAGACTTTGACATATGAAAGACTGATGCAGGCTCGAACTTGAAGCTGAAGTAAACTGAAACTTCAAGTTCAACTTCAAAGTTAAGGAAGACTTGGGACCGAAACATGTTAGGGCATGAGATAAATATAAGAGATAACATAGATGAAAAGATTATAAATGAGCATCAAGCTTAAATTCAAAACCAATTTCATTTTAATGTTTGAAGGATATCAATGTTGGTCAGCACTTGTGTGCATTTAATCTCTGAGTTTAGTGAGCTTATATTGTTAGAAATATTTGTAAACCTGAGAAGCCTTCTGACCAAATCTACTTTTAAGGGATGTGTATTATTGTGGAAGGTGTAAATTATATATGTAGTATCAAGTTGCAAAATCTTCAATCCCTAAGTTATACCTACGTTGGTTCTACAGAGCCTGAAGAGTAGAAAGTCCATCTTGATTTTGTTGAAGTTGGGTCTGGATATGAAACACATTCAATTGTTCATAGGAAGTAGTTGATCCTTAGGTTGTTGTGCTCGTTTATTAACTTGGTGTTAAGTTGTGTGCTAAATAGTTGAAAAACACCAACAGTTAGCACTGATGAGGATACAAAAAGTATTTTGAAAGGTATTGAGCCTTTGTTTGGGAATAAAAGAAGAGAAATTCTTCTTATGGGAGGTAATTATGATGAGGTGAATAAGAAAAATAAGAAATCCATAGTCAACTATATGAATTTTGTACCAAAAGCCACTGGGGAGAGTGTGTAACCAGAAAGTGCAAGCCCAGTGTACATTGAGGCCAATACACCTACTAATGATGAACAAGAGGTTGAGGAAACTCAACAAATTTACTCACCTCAACATATCGTTATTGGTACTTGATCCATGCAAGTGGATAGTACTCATATAACTATAAATGTTGAAGAAAATCCTTTTTATAGAATATGGGACCAACATTGTTGGAAATATTACTACCTATTCTAGGTCTAATGAAGAGGATAATGAGGAAGAAGGAAAAAGGAAGACTGAAGAACAAGAAAAGATAAGAGAAAAGATAAGAAAAAGAAATAAAGAGGATTGAAGATGAGAAGAGGAAAGATGAAGAAGAAAGAAAAGAAGAGGAAATAAGAAGAGAAGAAGAGAAAGAAAGAGAAAGAATGAAAGAAGAAAAGAAGGAGAAAGAAAGGAAAGAATTATAGAAGAAAAGTGTTATACTACTAGTTACATCTATTACAGCAGTAGTAGTAGTTACTATATTGCATGTGGTATCTAATGAGGATGATGATCAGAAAGGTCTATTAACCTCATTAAGCAAGTTATTGGAGAAGAACAAGTCTGTGAAGACTTTAGAGAGAACTTTGGCAGAAGTTCTAGAAAGAATGTTGAAGATAGTGCAAACCACAATTGTAGAGCCTGATATTCAAAAGAAGGAAAAAGAAATGATGAGATCTTTCAATGCAGAGTTCACCCCACTTTGTCTAATATTGCTTCAGTGCAAGATCGGACTAAGCATGATGCATCATTGTTTGACACAATATGCACAAATGTTAGAAATGACTTACAGAATTTGATTGTTTGCATTAAAGAGCTAAGGAAGAGCATAGATGAAGGAACAAAATGTGAAATGTCATAAATCACCTATCAAAATTTGATAACCAGATCAAAGGCAAAATGAGTGAGCTTCAAACACTCACTATTAGATTATAGTGACCAGATGTAAGTGTTGAGGACATTGAAGTAGAAATTGGGATAGTTCACAATGCTATCTGAGGCATTGAATCTAAAAAGGATAAGATAATAAAGAGATTCTCTATTCTCAAAGAATATTTATCTCCTCAAGTTAGTATTTTGTAGAGGCAATTGGAGGAGTGTCTTGTAGCTAAGGCATCCTATGAAAAATTCACCTATTTAGACTTGAGCATAGGTGAAATTGCATCATATGAATTATGCACACTTATTAGTATATCAATATAGTCAAAGACAATTAGAGGAAGGAGCTTAAAAAGGTAAGACTTGGTTTTGCAAATTGTATATTTATAATTTCAAATTGAGTAGAGAATGGTTACATAATATTCTTTTTTGTTCATATGCTGACATCTTTATCATTGATGTCAAAGGGGGAGAAGATGTAAATGTAAAGGAAAATTGTATATATGTATAAGGGGGAGATGAGCTATGTATATAGGAAATCATTGTAAAAGGAGTGATAAGGAATGTAATGACCCGTCAAGACATGAATAAAATGTTCAAGTTTTGAAGGCTAGCTTTGAGTATTTTCTTTTGGTATTTATTATTGTTTTGTATGACATAATTTTGGGACTTAGCCAATTTTCCCAAATTCTACCATCAATGCCAAAGGAGGAGATTGTTGGCAATATGGCTAGATAGATGAGGAAGTTTTTTCATTTATGGAAACATACATATTTTGGTATTTGATTATGAAATTGGTGACAAAAAATTGTCTAAGTATTAGATAGTTTGCAGCAACACAAAGAGAGATTCGGTAATTATGGATGACAAAGTTTGAGTTAGCTCATGCATAGATAAGGACCAATAGATGACAATGTCGTGATGATGTATGTTAGTGTACAGATTTGTATGGACAGTATGGTGTTAGTTATAGAGGAATTATCAGTACATGTAATTAATAAAACATAACATAGCATGATAGTAAAATTAATTATACGGCTTAAGGAATTATTTTGGTAACAAAATAATTACTTAGTCATGATGGTTGACATCCTAGATGTTAACCCCAAGTCATTTTTATAATTAGCCAAGTGTGTGAAAGCTTTAAGGCTGACTAGTCAAGAGTTTTTTTAATTTGTAAGGTATAAGTAAAGATCATATCTTGCATAGTTAAGAAGTAGTAAACAAGTGATGCAAACTATTGTGAAGGAAGTTTATGTGACATGCGAGATTTGTATGATGTGAGATATTCTGTATGATTAGAAGATTCAAAAAATGTAGCAATGAGACAATATTGTATGTATATTTATACTTGTGAAGAAATTTATTTATATATTGCATGTTAGGGTAGTGAGCTCTTCTTGCATACTTTGTAATTTCTCTACCAACTCCTAATAGGATTGAGGTTTTTAACAGGGCCTAATCCTCTAACAAGGACTTGAGACACTATATGTAATTGATAGACTCCTAACAGTGTCAATAACCTTAACAAGATTGTTTTTTTTAGTGGGTCATCTTGTGGGTATCATCCACACCAAAGTTTTCCCTTTGCCAGGGTTTCTCTAGTTAACAAATAATGGTGTTATGAGTTCTCTATGTGTATGGTTTTATTCATTGCTAAGCATTGTTGGTTTACTTTCATATGCAAGTTATAAAGTAATTAACAACATCCGATTGTGGGAAAAAATTTATAGATATTGATTCACACTCCCCCCCCCCCCCCCCTCCTCAATATTATCTATTTCAAACAATAGGTTATTTTTCATGTGAACAATTTGGATAAATTGAAGCCAATTGCCCACAATGTGTTTCATAGTATTTTTGACATAAGTATGCAACATCTAAGCCTATAGTGGGCGATGTTGGGGGATCACATTGAGTTTATGCAGTGGTAGATCAATGTCAAGAAGATCACCAAGGTATTGTGGTTGAGACTTCAAGAGAGATCAAAGGTACATATATTTATATTCTATTTGATTGAGGTGCCACACTCTTTCATATCATCTTCTATACTATCCAAGTGTGAAATTGAGGTAGTAAAACATGACATAGGTTGGCAAGTAGAACTAGCTTGACAAGCTAAGGTAGCCAGAGATTCT